>JACXGI010004655.1:0-40282 GCA_016801175.1 Esox masquinongy | reverse complement strand
CCTAAAGAGGCTAGCTGTTCACAGAGCTCTGTGTCCAAGCACATTAATAGAGAGGTGAAGGGAAGGAAAAGATGTGGTAGAAAAAAGTGTACAAGCAATAGGTATAACCGCACCCTGGAGAGGATTGTGAAACAAAACCCATTCAAAAATGTGGGGGAGATTCACAAAGAGTGGACTGCAGCTGGAGTCAGTGCTTCAAGAACCACCACGCACAGACGTATGCAAGACATGGGTTTTCAGCTGTCGGATTCTTTGTGTCAAGCCACTCATGAACAAGATACAGCGTCAGAAGCGTCTCGCCTGGGCTAAAGACAAAAAGGACTGGACTGCTGCTGAGTGGTCCAAAGTTATGTTCTCTAATGAAAGGAAATTTTGCATTTCCTTTGGAAATCAAGGTCCCAGAGTCTGGAGGAAGAGAGGAGAGGCACAGAATCCACGTTGCTTGATGTCCAGTGTAAAGTTTCCACAGTCAGTGATGGTTTGGGGTGCCATGTCATCTGCTGGTGTTGGTCTACTGTGTTTTCTGAGGTCCAAGGTCAACGCAGCCGTCTACCAGGAAGTTTTAGAGCACTTCATGATTCCTGCTGCTGACCAACTTTATGGAAATGCAGATTTCGTCTGCGTCTCATGAATGTTATTCTTTGCGATCCAAATACCTCAAACTTAGATTTATCTGTCCAGAACACCCCCCCCCCATCTTCCTCTGTCTGTTCGTTGTGTTCTTTTGTCCATCTTAATCTTTTCTTTTTATTGGCCAGTCTGAGATATGGCTTTTTCTTTGCCACTCTGCCCAGAAGGCCAGCATCCTGGAGTCGCCTGTTGAAGTTGAGACTGGCGTTTTGCAGGGACTATTTAATGAAGCTGCCAGATGAGGACCTGGGAGGTGTCTATTTCTCAAACTAGACCCTCCAAAGTATTTGTCATCTTGCTCAGTTGTGCACCAGGGCCTCCCATGCCTCTTGCTATTCTGGTTAGAGCCAGTTTGCACTCTTCTGTAAAGGGAGAAGTACACAGCGTTGTATGAGATCTTCAGTTCCTTGACAATTTCTTGCATGGAATTACCTTCATTTCTCAGAACAGGAATAGTCTGACGAGTTTCGGAAGAAAGTTCTTTGTTTCCATTTTGAGCCTGTAATCAAACCCACAATTGCAGATGCTCCAGATACTCAACTAGTCTAAAGAAGGCCAGTTTTATTACTTCTTTAATCAGCATAGCAGTTTTCATCTGTGCTAGCATAATTGCAAAATAGTTTTCTAATGATCAATTAGCCTTTTAAAATTATAAACTTGGATTAACACAGCATGCCATTGGAACACAGGGCTGATGGTTGCTAATAATGGGCCTCTGTACGCCTTTGTCGATATTTCATAAAATGTCTGCCATTTCCAGCAACAATAGTCATTTACAACATTAACAATGTCTGCACTGTATTTCTGAACAATTTGATGTTATTTTAATGGACATAAATGTTACTTTTCTTTCGAAAACAAGGACATTTCTAAGTGACTCCAAACTTTTGAACAACAGTATATATGTTTTAACAACTAAGAATAACTGTCAGAGTTCCACCCTGCATTTTATGTGAGCATAAGTATTGGGACATTTGGCACACAGATGTTTCTAATTTATCTGGTGTTTCGTGTGGCATTGTGAATTATCTTGCATGACTTCTTACGGTTAGAACATAAACTATAGTGCCAGATAGATCTCCAGATGACAAGTAAGCTCTTCACTTTATTTAATTCTGTACCTCATGGAAGTGACCCTTAAGTACTGTTCATCAGATGCAGACAGCTTTTGGGGTTTTCAACTGCGTTTTCTGTCTTCAGCTAGTTGAGTTTCTTCAAATTTCTTGATGACATTTCTTCTAGTCATCTCACTGGATGTTAATTACTTTTTGGACACTAGAAGAGATTTTTGTTAGTTTTTATTATATTAAGTTGTATATGTATATATTCAAATATCAAATATATTCAAAATATTGTTCTTTTTTTATCCATATCGGTATAATCCTGGAAATGGGAATAAACAAGTAGGAAATCTAGATTCTTTCAATGGCCTACAGCTCAGGTTAGCCTCAGGTAAGACCCACTGATGTGGCCAGTTTAAATCCACTCTATTAAAAGGGCAATATGTAAGATAATTCTACTACTAGAAGAAATTCATACAAAAATGACCAGTAAACATTTGCAGTTAATGTTTTAATTTGTTTTTAATGTTTCAAATAAGCTTTTTCTACAAAAAATTTCGGAGTGCCTCAGACATTCCCCATTTAAAATGTCTCGCTGGTCCGTTTATCATTTTGTATTGACATGTAATCTCCTTTCACTGTCTTTCGACACTCAGTAATATCCTTCCCACCCTAAACCACCGTGGACTATCTTAAACTATTTCGGTGTCGTTTGGTAAGGGGAGAGGAGAAGACAAGTTGTTTTTTTGTTTAGAGTCAGGATTCCAAACTGCGCCCCTTTAAAGTAAAACTAGGCTTCTTGGCATAACAGTTAAAATTACTGTGAGGTATGCATAACACCACAGGTAACCACATCAGTACTAAGCGCATTGTTAATTGAACACTCATATTTAAAAGTTGTGCATTTTGCACAAGAAGACAAATGAACCAGAATACTTCCAGTTAAGGTAGGGTTAATGGAAAACCAACAGAAAGTCTGAGTCCAGGCTAAGAGACAGAAAAAAGTCTAACAGCTGGAAGTGAGTGCAGGAACATCACACAGAAATTGATACTTCCATTCCACCATCAGTGTGTGTAAAATCCTAGCTTTAGACCAGGGCGTTAGCGCAGATTTCTATTGAGCCTTCCATACCCCAATACCACTGCCAGAACTAGTGAAAACACTGAATGGTCTGTACCTGTGGCATTTCTTACTTCAGTTGATAATACATGAAGTATATGCAGTTTCACAATAGATGTGAAAGATTATTTTCTATGTATCATATTGTTTATTTTTTTTCATTGACCATGTTTTTGGGCTCATTGAACAAGAACATAAGTGTAAAAACTTCTGCTATGTGTTGTATGGTTGGAGAAAGGACAATACCGTTTTTAGATAAAGACACTTTGACAGGTGTGCAATTGCAAGCAATCATGCGCGTAACTATCAGGGGTGCAGGAGGTGTATATAAAAGCGCACTTATATTTCATTTGAACATATCAATGTAAAAACCTGATGATTGCTTACCTGTTTAGTAAATAGGATTGCAGTGTCCCAGTATTCAGGGTGCTTGTCGTTATTTTTGTTTAACTTTTTCTGCCACGAACAGAAAGTGCGTAAAGTTAGGGCTGCATTGGTGGAGACCTTGGGTCCTTTGTCTGCTTCATTGATCACCATGAAGCCCACTACCACGATATTTATGGAGTTTAGGATGCTAGCGTGCTTGTACAGCCTAGCAGCAACAGACATCAGGGTCAGCAAGTAATGTTTCAGGTCGTCCCCGTGGAATTTGGCCATAGACTCATCGGCGACTACGAGAACCTCCACAAACCTAGGGACTGAGGCAAACCTTTTAGATCTTCCCAAGGTCCTCAGCATAGCTTCGGTCAGACTACTTATCTCCAGTTCTCTCGTGTGTTTATATTTCTCCAAAGATGCGGACATGTTTTGGTTCAAACCTGGTCCTACTCCACACCTGCTCATGGTGGAATTGGCGCCGGGGCCTCTGTCGCGTCCGCGGCGACGTATGACATGTGTTGTTCTCACGGTATTAACGGTGTGTCCTACTCCTGCACTCTCGTTCCCAAGCTGATTGATGAAATATTCCATGCCCTGGTACGAAAATGCGCCTTGTAAGCCTTTGCACAGGCTTAGTGCTGCATACGAGCTCTGGTCTGCATTGACATCACCAGAGTAGAAGCAGTGGTTCAGGTCTGGAGGTGCAGAGAAAAATGATGCTAAAGAGGGGCTGAGAGGAGGGATGTTGGGCGCAATAAAAGTAGAATCCGGTAAAAGGTTGAGATAAAATTCTTTCGTAAACGCAGTTATTTTAAAAACAATGAGTTGGTCATTCTTTCTTTCATCGGTCTGTCGAATACGCTTATGTCTTTGTAAATGTTGATGATCTAATCGAACAGGTAGGCACAAATCTATTTCCATGCAGTAGTTCAATTTAGGCAACGTAAGGACGTCCACAAAAATGAATAAAAACACTATAAACATAGACATATTTGTACTGTACAACAAGTAGGCTTTTATCTATCGATTAATCCACTCATTGGAGGTAGGGTAACACGTCTGCATGAGAGGTTGATAATCCAGTGCACTGTGGCACAGAGCCGCAGCTGGGTGTCTTCACAGGAAGAAAGACCAAAATATGTGACCCATTCCCATCTTGAACCAGATTATTGAGGCCAGCCTGCTCTTTTGACTTTGCACATTTTACTCGAGTCATGTTTATACACATGACATATCAAATGAAATGCGGGGAGGTGCTAAAAAGCTCATTCTGAATATATCACTGTCCAGCATGTGGCACGAGCCTAATGTTCTCCCTTAACCTGATCGGTGTAGTAAAACACTGAGGTATGTTCTTCTATTCATGTGAAACTATACAGGACATAATTAACCAATTAAAATCGTATACAAAACTCAATTTCGTATAGCCTAGGTTACCGGACATGCGTCTACGCGTAATGACAGGACTTTACACTAGACATTGATTGACAAGTAATGGATTGTGTTGCTCATTTTCTATTAGGCTACATCTTTGGTCGACACTTATTCCTCGTTTGCTGCCGTCAGTGACTGAAACAAACTGCAAAGGCCCTCAAACGACTACTTTAGTCACACCTCACTACTTCGAAAATAAACTAGGCTACAAATAAACTAAAAAAAGAAGCAGGTGCAATCATCTGATAACTGCAAAATATATCTGTGTGTCGTTATTTAATATAAGAATTGGTTCTATCGAATTACCTAGTTAATAACAATTAAATAACACAAATAAAATACATGAAATATTGCTTAATTGTTCGGACAAGACCGACACGTTTCGGACAGCAGAGTGCATGGCTGGGCTTCAACGCAACTAAAGGGCATCGATTTATTTTCTTTATAAAAGACTACCACCTTGTGGTTGATATAGGCCTACTCCCTCACATTTATAATTGTATCACCCACAATCCACAGTCAACATCGGCTTATAATACTCGTCAGTCTATTTTTATAACAAAAACAACAATAACATTCATAAGTGTTCACACATCAACAAATATTTATACATTCTTATGAAATTAGCATTAATATTAGTGTAATAAGTCCCTTGCCAATGTCAATACAAATGGCGGAAACAAAAAACGTTAATAAGAATCCCACTTACATTACCAATAATTCGTGTTTAGACTCGTGTCTCTTTTACTAAACATAATTCTCTGATGTATTCAATGTCTTCCTTTTTGTCATTGACATACTCAGAAGTTATAGTAGCAATTGTCAACAGTTTTTAATAAACGTCCATTTTAAGTGTTTCATCGGACGCTCATATTCAGTGCAACTAACAGTGAATAGGAATCGAACCCTCAACGCAAGCTTTGCAAGCACAATACACTACCAGAGTTAAACGGGACCCACAGTCTTTTTAATACAAACATAAAGCAATGGAAGAACAAAACATTATGCAACAATAACTAGTCTTTATCTCATTAACGACAGAAGAAAATACAGTTATTTTATAACCGGAACCGCAAGAAAGTCACTTCACAGCCAGCTTTGAAATAATTGACCGGGCCTTAAGTTACACAGTATGTGTCTTGCTGTTTCCAACCATTGAATTGGAATGCGATGTGGCTTATGCCGACGAATTAATAGTAGTTTCAGGGTTGTCAAACCACAGTTAAGCTGTTTCGGAAAGGGGCGTGACAGTTAATTCTTATTGGACCCGTTTTATCCAAGCTTCTAATGAGGAGCGACTGGGAGGAGAATTTGAGGCGAGGGATATCAGAAATAAACCGCTTCTGTCCAGGGAAGACAAGAAAGTATAAATAGGCCTACCTCTTTACTCTCAAGTATTCAGCGGTGCTGCGGAGGGGTGTTGCTACAGTTCCGCTAGCAATGACAATTAGGCAAAACAGATCAGACATCGATTGTAGAATAATTATATTATTGAGAAGTCGCAATTAAACTAAACATAGATTTTAAAAAAAGATTTTTACCGACTACAGACTCATATCTATTGTTCAGTAAGCTACATTCTTTGTCCGATACAACGAAACAAGAGTTTTTGTTTAAACGCTTATTTAAAGCCTAAGTTATTGTTGTGCTATTGGCATTGTGGAAGATGTATTCAAAGTGGTGTTTCTTAGTAGCCCTGTGCGTAATCGAGGCATCACTTTCTGAATCGTTTGAATCCGAGGATATTGTACCTGTCAAGATAAATGGAAGAAGCAACGGTCGATTTTGGAAAAGAAGTGAAGAACAGCCAAGTTTTAGACTCAGTGCATTTGGCCGAGATTTTATTTTGAATTTAATCCCGGATAACCAATTCTTATCTCCTACATTTATGATTCAACGCATCAAAGCCAACAATCTCAAAACTTACCGCAACGCTTCAAAAGCCCAAGTCAGATCAACCAATGCTAAAACTGATTTTCTTGAGATTATAAATACAACTGAAAAGGATCTGAGAAGTTGTTTTTACTCGGGGACTGTGGATTCTAATCACGATTCTGTTGTTTCTGTCAGTCTCTGTTATGGCATACTTGGATTGTTTGTTACAGACGGGGATGAGTATTTAATCGAACCCAAAGGGTTCGGCTCTGGGAGAAGGATATCCACTGATCAGTTACATGTTATCAAAAGAAGGACACCCAGAGAAAGAAGACATGACACCCACGCTGTCTTTAATCAACTACGTGACGAAACTCAGGTAAAAGCGGATGAGATTAGCTTTATGCATGAGGGAAACGATACACAGCGACTATTACGAAGGAAACGCTTTGTCTCAGCACCACGATTTATTGAGACGTTGGTGGTTGCAGACGCGTCGATGACCCATTTCCATGGAGACGAGATTAAGGTAGGCTATGGCCTGTTGTATTTGAATAAAATAGACAATGGTTGATTCGTTAATTTTGGGTGGCTTTAACAATAAACTTACCAAATGCTGTATCAATACATTGTACCAGCTCCTACACTAAGATTGCAACACAACTTGTGCTTTAGACTACCTAGCTCAAGGTTGGACTAGTATTCTGCCAGCAGCACTAACGATGACGACATAATCGTATTGTACTGAGGAAACCTTCAGAATAAAAGCGCCAATGTCAATATATTGCATATTGTATAGTTCATTCTAAAGATGGTAAAGTGTAAAAATAGGACATTTTTAACAAGTTTTCTAATGAATGCAAATAAC
This sequence comes from Esox masquinongy, assembly GCA_016801175.1. Lineage (NCBI taxonomy): Eukaryota > Metazoa > Chordata > Actinopteri > Esociformes > Esocidae > Esox > Esox masquinongy. The sequence continues at coordinate 32,916 of JACXGI010004655.1, read as the reverse complement.
AAATGATAGAAGAATTATACAGGTTTAAAATAAAATAATTCAAACCACAATATTAAAGCATAAAATGTGTAAGAATCTATACCTGAATTTGGCCTATGCAAATTGCCTAATAAAAATAGATGTTGTGTGGTGGAACATGGCATATATGTATATACTTTATATACATTTAAAGAATTAAGAGGAATGTTGGAACAGACATTAAACAGACAATGTACAGACCAGATTGTAACCTATATTGCCTTATAAAAAAAGAACTAGACGTTGTGCCGCGGAACATGGCATTCGAGAATTACTCACTAGGGTATAAAGAATCCATATAGTGTCAATTAATGGGGGAAAATAGAGAGTATAGCCAGCTGCATTTTCTTAGCCACCCACTCCATTGGCTCCAGTGCAAGACTCTATACCTGAATTTGGCCTATGCAAATTGCCTTATAAAAATACTAGATGTTGTGTGGTGGAACATGGCATTCAAGAATTGCTCACTAGGGTATAAAGAATCCATATAGAGTGTAAATTCATGGGGGAAAATAGTATTTTATAAGGCAATTTGCCTAGACCAAATTCAGGTTTAGGGTCTTGCGCTGGAGATAATGGAGTGGGTGGCTAAGAATGTGCTGATGGCTATACCCTGTATTTTCCCCATACATTGACACTCTATATGGATTCTTTATACCCTAGGGAGTAATTCTCGAATGCCATAATCCACAGCACAACGTCTAGTTCTTTTTTTATTTTTATAAGGCAATATAGGTTACAATCCGGTGTGTACATTATCAGTTTAATGTCTGTTCCAATATTCTTCTTAATTCTTTTAATGTATATATATATATAAAATATATACATATTTGTTTCTAATCATGCTTTTTTTTAAAGAAAAACATATAATTTGCTTTTGAATACAATTCACAATTTTTTTTACAGAATTAAGCACATTGCAACACATTTGGCTTTTATTCTGAAAAACAAAATCTGAGTTATTGCTGACAGCATAACATGCTGCTGCTAGCAGAACGGTAATTAAGGTTGGAATTTAGAATCCAAACCAAATTGGAAGGTGAATCACACACACCGAAGAAAATTGTTCTTTTACTGTAAGATTCCTAAATTGTCCATTTCCATCCATAACGTGATATGAATACTTTAGCCAGAACCAAGCTGGTGTAATAACGTGAGAGGGGTTAGAAAGGTCATGCAGGAAAATTATTTGGAAGCTATTTTATTCCGTATTCCTTATCAATAATAAAGATAGGATACTAACATCGTCACTATCAAACAATGTGACAAGTAGAAAATTATTAAGATCATATGAGCATTCATTATTAGAAATACTTTTTGTAATGATTATTTTTTGTCTAAATCTAGTCCAACAAAATGCAGTTTTTCCCCTTTCAGTTTTATGATTTTTACCTAAATCATCACCCCGAGAGTTGCATCGTACCTCTGTACTATTTAATGGCCTGTTTTCCTGCCTTGCCGCAGCACTATATCCTGACCTTGGTCTCCATGACCGCCCAGCTTTACAAACACCCCAGTATCAAGAACTCTGTCCAGGTGGTTGTGGTGAAGATGCTGTTGGTGGAAGAGGAGGAAGTTGGGCCATCACTCTCCAATAATGGGGGCGTTGCTCTTCGCAATTTCTGTGATTGGCAGCAACGGTACAACCCGGCTAGTCAGAGGCATCCTGAGCACTATGACACTGCTCTACTCTTCACCCGAGAGGTGAGCACTGGTTGCCCTTTACACGTTACAGCGTTTTCACAACATCACCCTATGTTCTTGTCTTATTCCTTAACCAACATATGTATCTCTCCATATTTAATATAATTTGAAGAGGTATGCAGCAATAGATTTAATTTTATAGCTTCTAATGAAATCCAAGTGCTTGTCTTATGTTCATGTGTCAGATCGGATGAACTTTGAAACCTATAGGGCTAAAGGGTCTCCAAAAATATAATCTATTTTTATATTTAATATGGTTACAAATCAGCCTTGAGGGATGACACCCTTTAAAAAGGAAAGGGTATAATACTGCTCCTCTGAACTTGACTTGTCATAGAATGTGTACCACATGTCTCACCAAAGAGAAAGGCACAAGTGTTTTGAAACCGAATAATTAAATTTGAAACATTTCCGCATGCTTGGTTCTGCAAATCAAGGTGTACACTTGTAGAGTTGAATTCTGCATTTTGCTTTAATTCCAGCTGTTCTTTTAATCATGCACGTTATGTCTTGTAGATTGGGATATCTCAGTCACAGAAAAACAACATGTGAACAGAAAATGTTAAGACATGTCATCTAACTAACCACATTTGCAAGTCATGTTGTACAAAAACCTTAACAGACATTTTTTTTACGGGATCTTTTTGTGTCTGTAAGTTAAGAAGTGCATCAGTCGACTCGGAAATCATGCAATTTATAGGCTTGCCACAAGTTAAAGAAGTTGTGATGAAGTACACAGTGATGAGCTAGAAGCTGTTTTTTGCAACAAATATCAAGGATGTTATTCTTATGACATGATGATTGATGTGGGGCAACCATTTAACAAATGCAAATAATGATACCCTAATCCATAATTATCTCATCATGTTGGGTTGCTACCTATAATGAACACATTTTGTTTTGACATGAGGTCTCTAGTGAAAAGAAAGGGGGGAAAAAATAGAAACACTGTCAAAAAAATTCCCGGATTTAAATATTATCATCCTGTTTTCCAGAATATTTGTGGACATCAGAGTTGTGACACCCTTGGGGTTGCTGATGTGGGAACCATGTGTGACCCAAAAAGGAGTTGCTCTGTAATTGAGGACAATGGACTTCAAGCAGCTTTTACTGCAGCCCATGAACTCGGTATGATTTGTGTCTGAAGCATGTTAACTTTTGTAAACATTATAAACGTTTGATTTTCACTAAAATAAGAGAAATGTATACCATATTGGAGGTAAAATCTCCCCATCTAAGAGTTCTTAATGACTCAGATAAACTTTAAAAAATACATCTATCAATGAAAAAACTAATTATTTAAGAAATATCTTTTCATGTCACGACTATTGGTACCCATAGACATTCTTATAAAATACATCTAACATAAGTATCTCCTCATTGATAGATGTATTTTTTAAAGTTCATCTGAGTCATAAAGAACTCTTAGTTGGAGATCCATGACTTCCTGTTTCACTGGGGTATAAATTTAATAACTCCTTTTCAATCTAACGGCTATAGAAATATTAACTACATGCCTGAAAATACCTCCACTATTTGTGCAATAATTAAGAAATACAAAAACCTGTGGAACACTGGTACATCTGCCTGGTAGAGGATGTTTGGCCCCATGCACAAAAATAAACATGGTTTGGGAGGAATTCAAGGGACACAGTTGGTGACTTAAAGAACATGTTTGCACAAGGGGTCACCAAGTCATTAAATAGCACCTCCATGCCATAGCCCTTTTTGGGAGTTGCTAAAATAAAACATTATTGAGAGCAACCAACAAATGTATGTGTCTGGAGTTTGCGTTGGTTCTTAGATAGGGTGCTATGATATGTATGCAAGCACTGGATTTGGCATTGAAAGAAGGATGCTTTTACAGAGAAGACACCAACTCTAAAATATCATGGTGGATCTTTGTTATAAGGCTGTTTTGCTTCCACTGGTCATAGAGTTCTTGTTAAGGTCAACAAAAACATGAACCAAAACATGAATTCTACCAAGTACCAGGACATTATAGCCAAAAACCAGGGTTGCCTATGCTGGGAGGCTGAAACTGCTGAACATGGAACTTAAAGCGTAACAATGAACCTGAGACAAAATCATCAGTTTGCAATATTGATCTCAATATCTGGACTTGAATCCACTGAAATACTATGGATCAAATTGAATAGTACAGTCCAAAGGCGCAGACCAAAGCATCTCAATGATGTGGAAAGATTCTGTATGAATGATCTAAGGTCCTTTACCATGTGTTCTCCAATCTCATAAAACCAATAGGAAACTGATCAGTGTCATAGCATAGACAACTTAATAAAAACAAGGATGACAATCACCTTGACAGGTGACAGTCAAAGACAAAAGTATTTTTATTGTGAAATGCACAAAATAACAGGGTCATTCTGAGCAGTGAAATTTTTATGGCATGGCACGCGACATGTACAGTATGCAGTAAGCAATAAGTAAAATATATAGCAAAAAAAAATTATAAATCATTTATAATTCAAGAAATGTCTCTTATTCCAAAAGGGTAAAAAAAAGATGTTACATTAACTGAAATGACAGAAACAGGCACGTGTACCCAAATGCTTATGAAAATATTAGCCAAGAATAGCATATTTTGATGAGATAAGACCATGATTCACCCTTCAAGCCTAACCTAGATCTAAACTAGAAAATGTACTTCTATAGTGTACCTTTAAAGAGCATGAAGTACATTTGATTTCAGTGCCCATCTTTTTGTCCCATCACCTAATACTGAATACTGATACAGTATTGTTCTCCTTTAGGCCATGTACTGAGTATGCCACACGATGACTCCAAGAATTGCGAGAGGATGTTTGGGAAACTGGGCAGCTATCACATGATGGCACCTTTGTTCATTCACCTCAACAAGACATTCCCCTGGTCTCCTTGCAGTGCTCTATACATCACAGAGTTTTTTGATAATGGACATGGTACATAATCTTTTATGAAACTATCTATAAAGGGTTGCATATATCAATTTTTGATATTCTGATATTTTTTTATTTTCAGAAAGTATGTTTATACAACAGTTCTACTTGTTTTTTTCTACTGCATGTATATATACTTTATATCCCAATACTTGCATACTTTGTGTTGATATCAGAGGAGCCTGGGCATGAACACAATCACATAAATATTTAGAAAAACCCAGCAATTTTTTGTGACTATTTTTGCAAGAGCAAAGCCCATGGTCTGTAATTTGAGGTTGGATGATGGTTAAAAAAATAGTTTACATTACCTACTAATTATGACTTCTGTGATAATAAATAATCTCCCAGGAGGAGCTATAGTATTTATTGTAAGGCATTCCAAAAACTCATAGATACTTACAAGTTATAAAGCATTATGCTGAAATAGCAGGCTTCACAATTTGTTACAACTTTGACCTGTAGTTTCTTAAAATGGACCTCTGTGTTGAATCACAGGCGACTGTCTCTTAGATCCACCCGAGAGCTTCCTACCGTTACCCAGTGAACTCCCAGGCACTATGTACAGCCTTCACCGCCAATGCCAGCAGATATTTGGGGAGGAGTTTGTGCACTGCCCCAATAACTCTGATAGTGACGTCTGCAGCCAGCTGTGGTGCAGGGAGGAAGACAAGCCCCACTGCACTACCAAAAACGGCAGCCTCCACTGGGCGGATGGAACCCGATGCGCCAACAACAGAAGTTGTCTGCATGGTGTATGCATGTTAGCCCACGAGGTTGAACAACGAAAGGTAAGCCCACAGTTCTCTCAGGAAAGGTATACGTTGTGAAGGATTACTATAAGTCTGTCTGGAAGTTTTACAAAAACTTTCTCAGAATGTCTTGTTAGTGACTACAGTTTGTATTGGTTTCAAGTTGGTACAGTTTTGTCTTCTGTGTCTGGAGAGTACAAACATTTTAGCGTGTCAGACACACTTTATATATGCATTCACACACACATTCACACAGTATAAATGTCTTGCCAAGCCAGTGCACCATGGCTTCTGCAAGTGTTGAAAAATGGGGCAGCAATGCTGGAGAGAGCAGACATATGTCAAACTGACCCACAGATCTACCCTAGTTATTGCACGCCAAAAGATACAGAAACCTCAGCCCAGACTGTGGTTCAGTGGGACAGCTCATGTTATTACAGCACTCAGTGCTCACTATGTTTGTTTTTTGGCTTCACCGCAGGTGGTTGTGGATGGCAGCTGGAGCATGTGGGGACCATGGCAACAGTGCTCCAGGACATGTGGAGGGGGTGTGGAGTTCTCCTACAGGAAATGCACAGATCCTGTACCACAGCATGGTGGGAAGTACTGCGAAGGCCAGAGAGTCCGGTATCAGTCTTGCAACACCCAGTTGTGTGAGGATAACAATGGTAAGTCATATTTTAGGCACTTGTTTTTTTGTACAGAATTAGCTATGGCACTGTTTCACCATGCTGTTTCAATGAAAATCACTTCTCTGCTATCATCTTGATTGGCTTATTTTTATTAACTCCAAACATAGGAAAGAATTTTAGGGAGGAGCAGTGTGAAAAGTACAACAGCTTCAACTACATGGACACTGTTGGAAACCTGAAGCAATGGATACCAAAGTATGCTGGTGTGCCGCCCCGGGACAGGTGTAAACTATTTTGCAGGGCCAAAGGCAGCAGTGAATTCAAAGTGTTTGAAGCCAAGGTATGTTCACAAATAATCTGTGTAATTCTGGCCACTGTGAACAAAGGCATTACAGCCTGACTTTATTGATTTGTTAATCAACGTCTTAAGTAAATTGTGGCGTTGGTTGGTCCAACATACTAAGCCACTGCCTCAGATGCACATGTATTGCTACAGCATAGGTTTGTATGTGTCCCACAGCTTTTTCGGCAAAAACCCTTTCTTTCCCCCACTGTCTCAATTAAAAGAAGCAAAAATGCCAGAAAATATATCTTTAAAATATATGAATTTAAATTAATACTGGTATCCCTTGCCTATTCTGTATTGATGGTCCTGATGCTGTTAAATTCCTGGGTTATCCCACCAACTATTGCTTCTCTAAAATCTCACCATCCACTCGTGGGGGCTACCTGACCAGGGGCTTGGAGGGGACCCATAGTTTAAAGATATTCTATATATTTCTGAAATACTTATAGATTCTCCCCTATAGGTCACAGTTGGAATGGAAAGGTCTCTTTGTCCTAGACAGTTGAGTGAACTTGTCAATATTTGTATATTGTTTTGCAATGTAACGCAATGTACTGCAGCGGTTATATGAGATATTTAGTTCTACAGTATTTAATGACCCCTCTAACTGTCTACCAGCTCCCTCATCCAACCTTTTTTTCAGGGTCCATGACAGTGTGAAGTAAATGGAGACCTAAAGTTTGCATTTGTCCTCTATGTCTAGGTTGTTGACGGCACCACATGTGGCCCTGACACTACGTCTGTTTGTGTGCAAGGCCAGTGTGTCAAGGCGGGCTGTGACCTGGAGATCGGCTCCAACAAAAGGCTTGACAAGTGTGGATTGTGTGGTGGGAATGGCCTCAGCTGCAGGAAGATCACTGGGTCGTACAACAAAGCCATGTGAGTATATCAACATTTCCCAGTTAAAATGATGGCAAGTATGTACGGCCCAGTATACTGTCTTTGCTATTTTCAACGTCTAGATGCAGTCTATCAGTCTGCCATACTTTAGATCACAGTTGATAACCGTCATAATCATCACTGTATTTTGTATCGTTCTGTAGGTTGTGAGTCTACCAGAAGGGCCTAGCCTTGGCTGTTTTTTGTACATAAAGCAGTTTGTCAAAAACTCCCACACTACCTGTCTTGTTTTTTTATTTCAGTTATGGATATAGCGACATTGTGACTATTCCAGCCGGGGCCACAAATATAGACATCAAACAACGTAGCCATAAAAACATCAAACACGATGGAAACTACTTGGCAATCAAGCGGGGAAGTGGTGGCTACATTCTAAATGGTAACTTCTCTGTGTCCACCGTAGAGCAGAACATCCCTGTTCTTGGGGCTGTCCTGAAGTACAGTGGCTCTTCCACCACCTTGGAAAGAATTCAGAGCTTTAGGGAACTGAAGGAGCCAGTCATAATACAGTTGCTGGTCACTGTTGGGGAGGCATATCCACCCAAGGTCAAATACACATTCTTTATCCCCAAGGATCTGTCTTACGTGTCTAAATCCAAAGAGAGGAAGGCCTCTTTGCATGTAATCCAGGCTGTTCGTGTGCCCCAGTGGCATTTGGGCGAATGGTCTGAGTGTTCCAAGAGTTGCGGCTATGGGTGGTCCCGAAGGAACGTTGAATGCAGAGACAGCGGCGGTTTCCTTTTCAACACCTGCGATAATGACCTAAAACCCACTGATATCAGAGCCTGTGCTGACCTGCCATGCCCCATCTGGCAAATGGGACCTTGGTCAACCTGTTCACAAACTTGTGGACAAGGGGAACGCAAACGGAGTGTCATCTGTATCGACTATACAGGCAAGACTGTCGAACCAGAGAAATGTAACGCTAACAAGCAACCCACGCCAGTGTCAGGAGAATGCATTTCCCAAGATTGCTAGCCAGGAGACGTAAAGACCCAGAAAGCTATGGGAGGGGTAGAGTAGTTGAGTCTACCTGACTGTGCCCAGACTGGGCTTCAAAGAAAAGCAGGTGAATCCTAGTTTAGAAATGAGAGAAGAGTGCACTAACTGACACATCATGGCCTGATTTCATCATCTTTTAATGATGTTTTACAACCACTAGGTAAGTTTGAGCCAAGATCTACCTCAGGATGCACATGTGTTGTTTTATTGAAACAAAGATAATGTGTGTGCACAATATTTTTCTCTCCTAAAAGCTAATACCTTTGCATAAAACCTACTGGCAAACAACATTGCATTTAAATATATACCTCCTGCACATGCAACCCTGTTTCCAAAAAAGTTGGGATGTTGTGTACAATGTGAAGAAACACAGAATGCAATGCTGCGCAAATCATTTAAATCCTATATTCAATAGAAAATAGTATAAAGACAACATTTCAAATATTGAAACTGAGAAATGTTATTGTTTCTTGAAAAATATATGCCCACTTTGAACTTGATGCCAGCAACACGTTTCAAAAATATTGGGACAGAGACATCAAAAGACTGGAAAATAGGAGTGTAACAGTACACGTATCCGTACCGTACTGTTCGGTACAGGGTGTTTGGTTCGCGTTGTGATCAAAATGTATATAGTCTAGTTTTAACCACACCTTTTTTGTGTGCGGAACTAACATTCTGAACTCTGAGTTTCCCCCGGAGACGGATCTTGAGGCCGTAACTTAGCAACTGAAGTAGCCTAGCACATGTAATGCAGCCTCATAATTTAATATGGCGAACACAAACGACAAGCCAGAGCTTGAGGACCCTCCCATATACTTCAGGACTCCCGTTTCGGTAAATTACGGCTTTCCAATTAAAGCTGTACTAGGTAGGATTTGTTCAGTAAACAAACTCAAGTTTTGTCCCCTATAAACATGTTGTGTATTTTGATGAGGTCATCTAAGAGTTGTTTAGCAACACAGACAGTTCAGTGCCAGGAAAATGTCAATTTATAATTCTTGGAGCCTGCCGCTACTTTCTTGTGAAGTTCACTTACTGTAAGAAACTATAATGGCAGCTAGAGACCAGGATGACAAACTGCCAATTCCTCCCTTTTCTACTACATCATACACTGTGAAAAGTGCAAAGAAGCGAAATAAGACTTAGACTAGCTCTCTATAGCTAGCAACCAGGAACCCTAAGCTATTGTTAGCAAGGCTAACAAAAACATCGAACTCTGAGTTAGCACTTTTTTTGGAACAGAATTCTATTTTTCATATTATTATTAGGAACTTCATTCTCTATCGGGCATTGGTGCAGGACTGTTTTCTGACCGATGAGTAGTTGCAAAATGCTCTAATTATTTTGTGGCAATGGACAAAGTTTATAACTTCATAATAAATTAAAATAAGTTGTATGTTTTGCATGTCTTTTTCCATTGTACCAAATCGTACCGAACCGTGACTTAAAATCTTCGGTATGTACCAAACCATGACTTTTGCGTACCGTTACACCCCGACTGGAAAATTTGTGTAATGCTAAATAAAAACATGGTGGAACATCTCACAACTAATTAGGTTAATTGGCATTATGGTATAAAAAGAGCATCCCAGAGAGGATGTCTTTCAAAAGTAAAGATGGGGAGGGGTTCCCCACTCAGTGAAAGATTGCGGAGGCAAATTGTGCAACAGTTTAAGAGTAACGTTTCTCAACCAAAAATTGCAAAGAGTTTGGGGACCTCACCATCTACGGAACATAATATCATTAAAAGATTCAGAGAATCTTGAGAAATCTGTACACAGGGGACAAGGCTGAAAACCAGTATTGGATGGCCGTGATCTTCGGGCTGTCAGACGGCACTGCATTAAAAACAGACACAATTCTGTATTGGGCATCACTGCATGGGCTCAGGAACACTTCGAAAACCATTGTCTGTGAACACAGTATGTTGCTGCATCCACAAATGCAAGTTAAAACACTACCATACAAAGAAGAAACCATTTGTGAACAAGATCCAGAACCGCCCCCGCCTTCTCTGGGCCAAAGCTCATTTAAAATGGACTTAGGCGAAGTGGAAAACTGTCCTGTGATCTGACCAATCAAAATTTGAAATTATTTTTGGGAATCATGGACACCATCCGGACTAAAGAGGAGACGGACCATCTGGCTTGTTACCAGCGCACAGTTCAAAAGCCAGCATCCGTGAAGGTATGGTGGTGCATTAGTGCACATGGCATGGGTGATTTGCACATCTGTGAAGGCACCATTAATGCTGAACAATATATGCAGGTTTTGCAGCAACATAGGCTGCCATCCATACAATGTCTTTTTCAGGGAAGGCCTGGTTTATTTCAGCAAGACAATGCCAAACCACATTCTGCATGTATTACAACAGCATGGGTCTGTAGTAAAAGAGTCTGGGTGCTAAACTGGCCTGCCTGCTGTCCAGACCTGTCACCTTTTAAAAACATTTGGCACATTATAAAAAATACAACAAAGGAGACCCCGAACTGTTGAGCAGCTGAAATCCTATATCAACCACAGCAATGGTTATCATCAGTTCTCTAATGCTTACAGAGCATTGTTAAAAGAAGAGGTGATGCAACACAGTGGTAAACATGCCCCTGTCCCAACATTTTTGAAACGTGTTGAAGGCATCAAATTCAAAATGAGTGTGTATTTTTCCAAAACCAGCATTTCTCAGGTTCAACATTTGATATGTTGTCTTTGTACTATTTCCAATTAAATATATGGATAAATGGTTTCACATCATTGCATTCTGTTTTTATTAGCATTTTATGCAGCGTCCCAATGTTTTTGGAAACGGGGTTGTTTGTGTGTGTATATATATATACATCACCAGTTCAGTCAGAGCTAAAAAAATGTTGGACGAATGTTAGTCTACAGGCATGTTATTCCCACCATAACCTGTCATTGAAGGATAACAACTTTTACTACCCAATACTATGAGTAAAGGGAGTTCGTGCAAAACCTGTTTAGGCACACAAGATTATAATATTCTGTTTTAAAGACTTTGTAAATTAACTTGCTTGTGTATAACTTGCTTGTGGATTGTTTTTTGCAATTTATTTGTAAGTGTTAACTTGTAAAAATGTAAAGAAAAATCGAATATCAATCTACTATCATCTTATTCGTTAATGACTTCTGGTTTCTAATATGCATGCAGATAAAAATGCAACTTCACCCATAATCATTCACGTGATATGTGAGGACTCATCAGTCATCGAAAGAGTACATCACATCAGTGGGGTCAGACTGGGGGGAAAAGGGGTACTAAGTATATAGGGCCCTAACATGTAGAGGGGCACTCAAAATGTTTGAATCATGAATAAAGAGGGGAAGGGCCATAAGAGACCGCCTATGTACAGGGCCCAAAATTTTGTGCTACACCCCTGCATCACATAGCCTAACACAAAGGCGCATTAGGTCTGGTCTTCATTTGAAGTAACCTTATTGTTACCATGTTTTCAAGGTGCTTAATGTTTGTTTATGAAAGCGAGTTAAGAATGTAGTAAAGTTACGCCACAGCTAACTTCAAATGTCCCAGGTGGGTTTTGTAAAGCTTTACAGGTTAGAACATTGTCAAGGTCGGTCATATAGGTTAACTGGATCGTTAGTTCGCGGTCCTTGTTTCGATTGGACAGTCAAGTAAGTGATTGTTCACAGCCACGCTTCGACGCTGGTCACATTAACGTTGGAGTGAAACTATCATATTGCGGGTTCTAATAGGGTACGACAGTTAAACCAAGTTCATACTACAATTTATAGGCTAAATTCGCCAAGAATAAATTGCTACATTTAATCCATTCGTCCAAAAATAAATTAAAGAACTTTTGATTGCCTCTTCAAAGAGTGCAGTCCGTGTATCTTGCTCACTGGTTGTAAAAGTTGCACTGCCAAGGCAGGCCCGGCGCTAGAACAAACGTGTAGGCCTACGGGCATATTTGATTTCCATGTTCGCGCACGTTTATAATACTTTCCAATACTGAACAGTAACTTAAGCACGATGGACGAACAGCTACTAATTTTAGCATCCATGGCTTACTAAGGCTATAAAATGGCAAAATAAATAGCCGTCAAACAAATTCAAAAGCTTTGACTAACTACGGTTGTTACACATTCTTTGTAGCTTACTGCTCACATCATATAAAAAAGCACATCTTCGATCGCATTTGCAGATCAAAGCAAGATAACTACATTTCCGACGGTAATTAGGTAAGTACGTTATTGGGAAGCGCCAAAGATAATGTGACGTTGAGGCTACAGGTTGTTTTAAAAACAGCGCTAGTAGAACCCCCTATATTTGACATGCCAACAGCAGTTTTGAAATATATCTTCTTGTACCGAGTATTCGTTAGATCAAGTCGTCAATGTTTTGTGATTATTAGTAACATCAAAATGTTAACTAGGGTGTCATTAATTACAGTTTCAGAAATTTCCATGAAAATGTTACAATTTTCAACTGTGGCCTAGTTGGTTAGCAACGTAGCTAAAAAATATAACCTTGTTCCCAATTATCATCTACCTTACTATTGTGTTCAGTTACATTATATTTCGTTTTTATTGGTGTAACAAATGGCTGATCATAGTCTTCTCTGAAGTGTCTACTAGAAAGTTTCATTTACCTTTTTGTCCATTCCCGTAATGGACAAAAAGACCGATCAACTTGACGTTTTATGATGTCTGGTATTTCGCCCAAGTAGAATTCCACGATTTACAACTTGCAGGGCGTTTTAGTATTTGATAGGTCTAAAACCATGTCACTCAAAATTAGTTCATATATATTTAAAAAATATGTTTGATATAATTCCAACTTAAAATGGGTTTATTATTATACAGGAATCCATGTTAAAGCAACATTAAAAATCTATCATGCAAAAATTAAATAATGCAAAACATGTTTTTTGGGGGGAAGGGGGCAAAGAAGTTCTGTAGGGCGGGCACTGCCCCCTAATGCCCGCCCACAACGCCGGGCCTGCTGCATCAAGCCAAAAAGGGTCCTTGAAAATGGTGTACTACATATTTTTTATTTGCTGACTTATCCCATTTCAACGAAACCACTCACTTTCAAACGCATTGGTTAACTGAGGTATGATAGTGATTCTACTTATAGATCATGCTCATAAACAACATATTACGCATACAAAACAAAATGGGAGGTTTAAGTCCCAGGCAGAATCTTCAGGTGTTTGTATAAACACCCCATTTCCAATGAAGTTGGGAAACTGTGTAAAATGTAGATAAAAACAGAATGCAATGATGTGCAAATGATTTAAACCCTATATTCAATAGAAAATTGTACAAAGACATCACATCAAATGTTGAAGCTGAGACATTTTTATTGTTTCTTGAAAAATATATGCCCACTTGGAATTTGATGACAGCAACACATTTCAAAAAAGTTGGGACAGGTGCAACAAAAGATTAGAAAAATTGTGTTATGCTGAAAAATTAAACCTGGGTGAATATCACACAACTAATTAGGTAAATTGGCAACAGGTCAGTAACATGATTGGGTATTAAAAGATCATTCCAGAGAGAATGTGTCTGTTAGATGTGAGGATGGAGAAGTGTTCCCCACTCTGTGAAAGACTGCATGGGCAAATAGTGCAACATTTTTAGAACAACGTTTCTCAACGTAAAATTGCAAAGAGTTTGGGGATTTCATTATCTACAGTACATAATATCATAAAAAGATTCAGAGAATCTGGGGAAATCTCTGAATGGAAGGGACAAGGCCAAAAATCAGAGTTGGATGGCCATGATCTTGGGCGCTGAGATGGCACTGCATTAAAAACAGGCATGATTCTGTAGTGGAAATCACTGCATGGGCTGAGGAACACTTCCAAAAACCATTGTCTGTGAACACAGTACATCACTGCATGCACAAATACAAGTTAAAACTCTACCATGCAAAGAAAAAAACATATATAAACAAGATCCAGAACCACCGTCGCCTTCACTGGGCCTGAGCTTATTAAAGATGGACTGAGGCAAAGTGAAACACTGTCCTGTGGTCTGACGAATCAAAATTTGAAATTATTTTTGGGAATCATGGAAGCCGCATCCTCCAGATTAAAAAGGAGAGGGACCATCTGGCTTCTTATCAGTGCACAGTTCAAAAGCCAGCATCCGTGTTGGTATGGGGGTGCATTAGTGCATATATGGTATGGGTGACTTGCACATCTGTGAAGGCACCATTAATGCTGAACAATAGGTTTTGGAGCAATATATGCTGCCATCCAGACAACGTCTTTTTCGAGGAAGGCCTTGCCTATTTCAGTAAGACAATGCAAAACCACATTCTGCACGGTTTACAGCAACATGGCTCCGGAGTAAGTCTGGGTGTTAAACTGGCCTTCCTGCAGTCCAGACCTGTCACCCATTGAAAACATTTGGCGCATTATGAAACCTAAAATACGACAAAGGAGACACCAAACTGTTGAGCAGCTGACATTTTATATATTAAATTTTAAATATTGTACTTTCAAAACTACAGCAATTGGTCTTGTCAGTTCCCAAACGCTTGCAGAGTATTGTTAAAAGAAGAGGTGATGCAATGCAGTGAAAAGTTGAGACATTTTACACAGCTGTCCCAAATGTTTTGGAAACGGGGCTGTACGTTAGAGTTTGAGTTTACACTTAATTTGCATCAAGTTTTGTTTAGCATAGACAATGATCAGGAATCACATCAAAACAAAATGGGTGCAACATGGAACTTTCTCTGTTCTGTACCTTTATGTAATCCTGTGTTTTTAAACAACAAATAAGTCAGTTAGTTTGGTACAGAGAATTGGAATTAAAACCAGACTGAATATACATTTGTGCTCAAAAGTTTGCATACCCTAGGAGAATTGATAATATATGTACCATTTGTAAAGAAAACATGAGTGAGCAGGCAAAACACATGCCTTTTATTTCTTATGGGATTCATATTGTAGGTCGTAACAGAATGGCACGATCATAAAACAAAACATGTTTTGAAAAAAATGAACTGACCCCTGTTCACAAGTCTGTATACCCTTAGTTCTTAAAACTGTGTATTGTTCCCTTTGGCATCAATGACAGCGTGCAGTCTTTTATAATATTTGTCTATGAGGCCCCAAATTCTTGCAGGTGGTATAGCTGCTCATTCAACTTGGCAAAATGCCTCCAGGTCATGCAAAGATATTAAAGTCAGGAGACTGCGATGGCAACTCCAGAACCTTGACCTTTTTCTGCTTTAACCACTGGAGGGTCAACTTGGCCTTGTGCTTAGGGTCATTGTCGTGCTGGAAAGTCCAAGAGCGTCCCATGCAAAGCTTTCGTGCAGAAAAATGCAAATTGTCTGCCAGTATTTTCTGATAACATGCTGCATTCATCTTGCCATCAATTTTCACAAGATTCCCCATGCCTTTAGAGCTCACACACTCCCAAAACATCAGTGAGCCGCCACCATGCTTCACAGTGGGGATGGTATTCTGTTCACTTTAGGCCTTGTTGACCCCTCTCCAAACATAGCGCTTATGGTTGTGACCATAAAGCTCTATTTTGGTCTCATCACTCCAAATTACAGTGTGCCAGAAGCTGTGAGGCATGTTAAGGTGTTGTCGGGCATATTGTAGCCAGGCTTTTTTGTGGCACTGGCGCAGTAAAGGCTTCTTTCTGGCAACTCGACCATGCAGCTCGTTTTTGTTCAAGTATCGTCATATTGTGCTCCTTGAAACAACCACACCGTCTTTTTCCAGAGCAGCCTGTTTTTCTCCTGAGGTTACCTGTGGGTTTTTCTTTGTATCCCAAACAATTCGTCTGGCAGTTTTGGCTCAAATCTTTCTTGGTCTACCTGACCTTGGCTTGGTATCAAGAGATCACCGAATTTTCCACTTCTTAATAAGTGATTGAAGAGTACTGACTGGCATTTGCAAGGCTTTGGATATCTTTTTATATCCTTTTCCATCTTTATAAAGTTCCATTACCTTGTTACGCAGGTCTTTTGACAGTTCTTTTCTGCTCCCCATGGCTCAGTATCTAGCCTGCTCAGTGCATCCACGTGAGAGCTAACAAACTCATTGACTATTTATACACAGACACTAAATGCAATTTAAAAAGCCACAGGTGTGTGAAATTCAGCTTTAATTGCCATTTTCACCTGTGTGTGTAACCTTGTGTGTCTGTAACAAGGCCAAACATTCAAGGGTATGTAAACC
The DNA here is from genome assembly GCA_016801175.1 of Esox masquinongy. Lineage (NCBI taxonomy): Eukaryota > Metazoa > Chordata > Actinopteri > Esociformes > Esocidae > Esox > Esox masquinongy. The sequence goes on along the minus strand of JACXGI010004655.1, from coordinate 16,434 downwards.
TTTGATCAGGTCCATTTGGGTGATTTCTGTTATCATTATGATTTAAAAAGGAGCCAAACAACTATGTGATAATAAATGGCTTCATATGATCACTATCCTTAAATAAAACATATTTTTTTGCATGATCAGTCATATTTTCAAAATCAATGCCATAATTTCACAATTTCTGCTAGGGTATGCAAACTTATGAGCACAACTGTAATCAGAAGATGTACAAAATATTTTCTCACAGTGCATCAAAAATATGACCCATTTACATAAAGAACAACCTTTTTGTAACACTTTCGTAGTGTGTACATTGTTAATACTCTGTTGTGTCACATGTCTGTGTATATGTTTGATTTCCCATTGAAGTGATTTATGTAATGAAGGAAAAAATTCTGAATATGATATTCCTTCAGTGAAGGAAATATTACAATATTGTTATTGCTGCTTCTTCTCAGATATTTATTTTTCTGAAGTTTTTACCTTGGACGTGAAATTATAACATACTGTATTTTCATATGCTGCTGTCTTTAAGATTGGTGATTTCAATAAAATGGTAAAATACATCACATTTTACTAAATTATGTTCGCAGTAAATTGTTTATTATTTTCCATTTGGTTCAATGGATTGTCCATCTAAATTACAAAATGAAATGTTTTTCATACCAAGTAATATTGACTGGAATTTCTCCACAAATGCCTCAAAATCATCGTACCCTAAAATATATTTTCAAACATCTGGTTCAAATCATCTATTAGTGTACAGCTTCACTTTCAATTTGAAAGTGAAAGTTTGAAAATGCTAATATTGGTTTGAGGAATGGGATGGGATTTGTGCCAAATTGTCCAAAGTAAATAAAATCAAAGCATAGATTGCAGTCAACTTTGTTGATAAGTTGCTTGCAGGATAAGACACCAATTTGCAATAGTCTACAATAGTTTTGTGAAAGAATCCCTTTCACAACTTGGTTAACTGCAGTCTGCCGCTTAGTACACAGTAATGGAAAACTATAAACTGTCTATAAACTGTATAATAATTCTAGTCGGAATCCAACAACACTTTCACACAATGTAGTGTACTTGCAAGACTTGAAGTAGTTTTGGTTGTTAATAGTAGTAGTCACAGTAGTAATAGTATTGAAGGCAGTAGTAATGATAGGAGTAGGTAATTAGTAATAGGTATTTATAGTAGGCTATGTGTTAGGTACTACGAACTAGATTATTTTCAGTTGATTGTAGGTCTAGATTTATTATAGTGACTGTCATCACAAGCCATGTGTTTAAGCTCTTATTCCTATTTGGTTTTAACATTCTGAAATTTTACAACAGCGATTTATTTAAAGTCTATGGAGTTTTAATTCACATTCATTCACATTTAACACATTATTAGTTCATAAAGCTGTATTCAAGCTACCACTTCTAGACTGGTATTCACTTTTCAGTTGCTCACTTGAGTACAATACATATGGCGTATGTGCTCTCACCTAAAGTAATTATTCCATCATGCCAGACCAATGAGGGCTTACATCAGACTGGAAGCCTTACCTTCCAGGTGATATAATAACAGTGCAGCCCTAACTACAGGGTGGACCCATTATCTCAAAAAACTTTGTGATTCAGCAACTGTAATTGGATATCCTCTTAAAATTGTATAGATGGATGCCCAGTGAATTAATGTTCCACTTCAATACAAAGACACAGAAGATGCCTTTACTAAAATGTGTTTGCTCCATTGGTGGGTAAATGTCACTGTGAGAAGTTCATACATTTGTCATTGAAAATTAAAAAAAAACTTTTTGCTTCCTCCATTCCCCACATTATGTATCATTCATTTTCATCTCCTGTTATTCATGTAGCAAGGGTCATGTAATGTCCGAAAATGAGGTTGATTTATTGTGGGCCCTCTGGATAGTCCTAAAATACACCCCTATCTACTGTGGTGGCAGAGAACACAGTAGAGTTTGTACCGTTTGAGTAAGTTGATCATGTTTTGAAGACTTTCTCTAGCTATAGGCTAATTTCAACAAACTCCCTTCAACAAGTAACAGTTTTAGACAGTTACTTCAGGGATGCCAATTTTCTCAGTATTTGGTTTTGTGCAGCAAGAGGACCCATGTTCACTCATAACCAGTATTTCTTATCTTTAGAATTTTACTCCTCTTACAGAGTTTAGGCTGAAATCTCTGTTCAAACTTTAAAATATGTAGACTGGTCCAGATTAAGCTGCTTGTAGATGTTTTTTACATCTTTAATACTTAAAAATATTTAACTTTTTTAGAGTCCACAACCACAGGTGTACGAAAACGGGCAACTCAAGAGGAGCGTCTCCCATGAAAAACATTGGCAGTGCACTTCTTTCATGAGGCAACGAGATTGACGTGGGATCTGCCAAAACTTTCCCAGGTCTGCACAATTACTGAGGGAAGAAGCCTCCATTCCAAATATGATGGAGCCCCCCTCCAGAGGTGATCTAGGTTGATAAACCTGAGAAGGCATTGACAGGAGGAGTTGATTGCGCCAAACCCACAATCAGCGTGCCACCGTCAACAGGTAGGGGATGCGTATCCCATCATGTCCGTCGGCACATGCCACTGCTATCCTGTTGTCGATCCTGACCAGACATGCTTGCCCAAAAAGGGAGGATCAAAATGCAGAGGGCTGAAAAAATAATCCCAAAACTGTAGGTAAACAAAGCTGTGTGCGTGCCCAAACCTCCAGCTGTCATCGTATAGAACCCCCTCCCCATAAGGGTGGCGTCTGTGGTTACAAAGTTGTGATGTGAAACTCTGCCCAACAAACCCCCTTGTCAAAACAGCAGTGGACAAATGCAGTTGTGAAAGCACACTGACACTCCGAAATTGAATCAGGAAAGGGAACAGCAAAAAACATACCACCTGTGAATGGAAGTGAATGCACGATTGAGAACCGAATTCAACTTGTGACCCAAAACTGAACCTGTTGGGATGGAGTCAGGCAACTCTACATCAGATCCACTACGAGCCCCAGGAGGTGAATGTGAGAGAACTAGAGCAGAGTGCGCCGCCACCTGCTGGTGTGACACAACTACTAACAGCCAATCGCCCAAATAGGCCAATACTCTAATCCCACTAAGTCCCAATGGAGCAGAGCTCCAGTAGAGATGACAGGGGTGGTTGCAAGATGAACAGAAGTCTTTCCATTGGTCTCCCCATTGTGAGGGTCCACATAGGCACCATGCACACAAGCTATCTGTTAGGAGAAGTTGCCAGGCCAAGACTGGAGGAGGAAAGCAGGGTTGTAGGCAGGACTGGAGTGGGTGTCACCCACCTGAGAGGGAGTACCACCACCACACTCACCTGAACACCCGGTCGAGTCTGATTCCCTTTCTTGGCAGAAGAAGCCAAAAGAGACTGATCCATGTCAGGAGCTGGTGGAGTGGCGGAATGGGTAGACACAGAGGCACGCACAAAGTCTGGTACATCGAGCGGTAGACATTCGATTGTCTAATAACCAAGACGTCAATCTGCAGCAACATGCTAGTGGAGGAAACAGAGTAAATGTGCCAATAACAAGCAAGCAAAATGGGTGAACAGTTGCACGTGCAGCAGCACAAAAGCCATAACAGATCGTGTAGGGAACAGGACAGGGGCAGAAAATGCTGCACCAATATGTGACAAATTGTACACACTGAAATGGCGCAGAACAGCAGAAGCACTTACACACTAAATACACCTTCCCGGGACCATTCAACATGAGGTAGAGGGCGCACAAGCGAGGACAAGACAGAGAATGCAACACCACACTGCAGAGAAAGGCACAGACACCGGTCTCCAGACAGCAACAGACCATGGAACACAACCTTGCACTGATAACCTACAAACAACAATGCCTTGGGGGAATGTGACTCAAAATGGACAGTTAAATTGACATGATTAAATTGACATGATACATGCAGATGTATGCTGAGTATTAATAGCACGGGATGTGGGGCTCCTAGTGGCAACACACCTGTAGGGCCTTATCAGGCATATTTGCATTCACAGAAAGAGAACCTGTTTACTTGGGGGTTTCGTGGGAATGCAAGGACATCAATGATAATGTGCGGAAAGCAAAAGGTTTTTTTTTTCTTATTTTTAAATTGTGCAAGGTGTGAATATACTTGGCTGCAACTAGAGAGATCTTTTAATTTTATTTAAAATAAAACGTTTTTGCACGAAACAACGATTTTAGTTGTTCACAAAATAAATCATAAAGTAAGAAGCATAATTTTACACCTGGGCAGGACAGATGCGACAAGGCCAAATGACTAATAAATAAGTAATATTAACACAAACAGAAAAACAACAAGTGTTATATATTTGCCCTTGCCACCACCCTCCCAAGCCGCCGGCCTGGCTAAGCCTCCAGACATTTATATTTTCAACGTCATTAGTGAACAAAAAACAATGATTAGCTACATTACAGCTCTATGTCATTATATTCTTACCAAGTCACATGGGCCTACTGTATGAGTTGCGCGTTGCATTATGGGACACAAATAAAGTGCAATAAGGATTTACACAGGATAAAGGATGAAGAACTTTAACGAAACGGGAACACACATTTAGTAAACTTTTTTAAAACAACTTGTGGTGCCATCGACAGCTCCAAGTATTAATGAAAATCTCAATTTTATGTGCGTTTGGCCAACGCATGATTCCCAAACACAAGTCAAGGAGTGCTAAGGAACGGGCTAAATCGTCAGATCTAACACCCAGTCTGCTCGCAAGCTAAGGTGCTGCTTTGTGCTACTGCACGCCCAGCTGTGGTGTGTTTACATCGGCCTCGTTAGACTCCACAACCCGAGGCCGATCTAATCAAACAGGACCGATTCATACACTGTTCTGTCTACTGTGAAGGTACGTTTTATTGCTCTATCAGTGGATCTGTGACCGTGAGCACTGCTAGCTGAGTGTTGACGATTGGTGTATTTCTAAAGTCAATAGTTTGCTACCTAGGTAGCCAGACAAATCGGGAAACGTCTTTTGTCGCATTTACGTTAGCTACAGACTAGCTAGCTAGTTGCGTCAAGCTAGTTACAGTAACGTTAGCTAGCTGGTGGCTTGTCCATACTGGTTTTGTAAACGGTCATAGCACGTAACTGACGTTAGTTGTTTGACATGCTAACACCATGGTCTCGTCTAGCCATGTAGCTAGCTAAGTAGTTCGCCAACTAACGATAGTTTGTAGCATTCCCTGCGGCATGCAAAGTAGGGTTGGCTTTGATGTAAACATAACTATATTTTAATAAGTGAAAATGCGAATCTTTGACAAGTTGAGCCCCGCCCCCTTGCCCATAAACACAAATGACAGTTTCAATTTTAGTTAATATTTTATTTTAAAAATAATGATCATAAGAGTTTATTTCCAACAGTTCTCTTAGATTGCGTCTACTAATAAAAACAGTATATCATTAAAAAATTCTAACCACCATGCATTTTTTACTGTAGAAATGCATAAAGCATAAAGTCAGTTAAAAAACACCCAACTTTTTTAATTTCACAGTCTAATGAGAGAGTATGCTGAAAGTTCATTTAAGTAACAAATAGCCTAATTGTAGACCTACTAAATTGAGTGTTTTTTTTCTTTAACTAAATTATTAAAGTCTTCAATCAGCCTTTGCCACACTCCTTAAGTATTATTGATTTTTGACTCTTTATTAACCTTTATTTTGGGGAATTCCTTTGACCATTCCTTTGTGTCATGATTACACAATCAACATAGCAATGAAATGTGAAGAATGAAAAACATTTCTATCGATGCACAGAAATAAGTGAAATTGAGTAATTGAACAATCAGTTTACACAGGCATGGGGGTCGCTTTAATGCAGGATTTTGTGTTCATGCAAAAAAAAATGAAAATGCAGAAAAAATAATTTGAAAATGTAGATGTATTGATCATGAGATTGAATTTCAAATGGCAAGTTACTCTTTTCTCTTCCTTTCTGCCCAGTGCAGGGAGTGTGTGTGATGGGAGAAGCTGTGAGGTGTCCATGTAATTTGTTAACACTGCATTGTTTTCGTCCAACTTGTCTCCTGTAAGTTTTCGTAAGCTAACACTCAAAATTAGCTAGCATGATATTTGAAACCTATATGCTGTCATTTAGTCACTAGATGGGGCAAAAAAAATTACATACGTTTGTAACCTTAGACAAATAAACCCAACACTGAAATCAAAAAATATTTTAGTCTGTTTTTTTTACTTAAGTTGCTCTAAATCACATTTTGTGACTTCCCAAACATGGGCAGTTTTTTTGCACCATATCATCCTAGCTTCTGTGACAACGAATGACATCAAATAAATGATTTAATTGATTATTTATTACATGTAAAATGAATGACATCAAAAAAAGGAAATCCTATTAAAATGAATAACCCAATAAATATTGGTGCGTGTCCAGAGCTTGCAATATCTTTATTTATTGAGGACTGTATCTTTTTTCCCGAGACAGCTGATTGACTAATTTCTGTTAGCCTATATAATCTGCCGATATTATCCTTCATTAACATATGTCTGCCTTTATTCGATCGATAAAGCACCAATATTATTTGCATAGACTGGATAAATAGATGTGCTTGTATACATGGTTCATTTGCATTTTTTGATGGTTGCTTAGTGTGCTCAACCAGCTGATCAGAACATATTTTCACAGAAGTCAGTGTGAGAGAGGAGGCAGGGTGGTTTGAAGGTGAGTAGTTTTCCACCTTCTGGGCATTTGAAATAAAGCTTGAAAAGTACACGTACCACTACCATTCTCACGTTAATGTTAGCTGGCTAACATTAACTAGTCACTGTAGCATGCCAATTGTGTTACTCTGCTTGAACTAGCGCACTTGTCCTTAATACAAAAATAACATTAATGCTTATGCCTATTATGTTGTTTGTCTTATTAAGTGTTTCTAAAATATAAAAACGTTTGACTGAAACTAGTGTGTAAACATTCCCCTAACACGTTATTAGTTACCCGCACATTTCATTTGCTGTTGGAATATAATATTTTGTCATTTTGATATCTCCAGGTTGACTTATATGCAGTATATAGCCCCCTATTGACTGAAATATTATGAGTCATAATCTCCATAAAACCTTGCGACCAATCTGTAAAAGCTGGTCTTTGTGTTCTTACACCATTCATTTCTTCCATAGTAGATTTTTAACGCCACCTCAAATAAGGTCTGTGTTCCTACCCTAGGCACAGCTCAACCCTGAAAACAACGCTCAGGAAGCTATTTTCTGCTGCATTCAAAGTTCAAATATTTTAACTTTGACCCCTGCCGTTTCATTTTGTCCAGTTTCATTTTGTTGTTGTTTGTTGTTGTAGCCATGAAAATTAAAAATGTATCACAACCTTTACAATTCAAGATTGATGAATGATCAGGGCAAAGACTAGGTCTTTTGATTTAAGCTGACATACATTTTGTCACAAGAAACAACTAGCTAGCTAACTAGGTAGGTCAGTACAATATTAGTGTTACACTACATGGTGCTGATGTCAGACCACTGATCATGTATTGGGCCTTTACCATTTGCTACCTAAAATTGAGAAGTCCACTGAATTTCAGCTAACTTTTACATAGTGAGCTAACATTGTCATCTCTAGGTTTTTTTGGACTTTCCCAGCACTGCCATCTGTCTGAAGTTTATTTAATGAAATAATCATACTGATTAAGTTGTATTCTACTAAATATTTGCATACTTTAGCAAAAGTCATCCCTGTTCAACTTCTAACTGTTATCTAAATTGCTGTAATGAACAGCTTGATGTTATAACAGATTTATGACCAGCTGCCAGGTTGCCATAACGTTGTTGTTTACATGACCTTTGACTGTAGTAAAGTACTGAGAGCATCTGCTAAATACAAATGCTGATGCTAGGGGTGACATAAGGAACTTACTGCAGGGAAACATTGGTTGAGAATTTGTGAACATAGCAGTTTCATGCTTACTTTTAAGATGCAGCCATTACTGGGGGCCCCATATGGCAACATTTCACACACTCCCCCAGTAATGGCTGAATCTTAAAAGTAAGCATGAAACTGCTATGTTCACCTGCAGTGTGCGTGTGGTGCTTCAGGAGAAATAATTCTAATTACTTCTGACCACTGCCATAGATAGATAGATAGATAGATAGATAGATAGATAGATAGATAGATTAAAGGAGCCATATGTAAGATTTTTGTGTTATAGTGGCGTGAATACAAGCATAATGACCAGAAGACATCAGCAGATAATGTTGTAAGTTTGTTTCTGCAACCCCGTTTCCAAAGAATTTGGGACACTGTAAAATGCAAATAAAAACAGAATACAATGATGTGCAAATCATTTAATCCTTATATTTAATTGAAAATAGTACAAAGACAACATATCATATGTTAAACCAGAGAAATGTTTTAGTTTTTGGAAAAATATATGCCCATTTTGAATTTGATGCCAGCAACATGTTTCAAAAAATTTGGGACAGGGGTTTATTACTGTCTAGAATCTCTTCTTTTAACAATACTCTGTAAGCGTTTGGGAACAGAGGCCAATTTCTCTAGTTTTGAGAGTGACATTTTTTCCCATTCTTGCTTGTTATTGGATTTCAGCTGCTCAACAGTTCGGGGTCTCCTTTGTTGTATTAATTTTTGTTTTTAAAATGCACCAAATGTTTTCAGTGGGGGACAATTCTGCACTGCAGGCAGGCCAGTTTAGCACCCGGACTCTTACTACGGAGCCATGCTTTTGTAATACATGCAGAATGTGGTTTGGCATTGTCTTGCTGAAATAAGCAAGGCCTTCCCTGAAAAAGATGTTGTCTGGATGGCAGCATATGTTGCTCCAAAACCTGTATATATTGTTCAGCATTAATAGTGCCTTCACAGATGTGCAAGTCACCCATGCTATGTTCACTAATGCACCCTCATACCATCATAGGAAGCTGGCTTTTGAACTGTGCACTGATAACAAGCCAGATGATCCCTCTCCTTCTTAGCCCAGAGGACGTGGTGTCCATTATTCCAAAAAATAATTTCTGTTTTCATTTGTCAGACCACAGGACAGTTTTCCACTTTGCCTCAGTCCTTCTTAAATAAGTTTGGGCCCAGAGAATGCGGCAGCGTTTCTGAGTCCTGTTTATATATGGTTTCTTCTTTGCATGGTAGAGTTCTAACTAGCATTTGTGGATGCATCGACAAACTGTTCACAGATATTGATGTTCCTGAGCCCATGCTGTGATTTCCAGTACAGAATCGTGTCTGTTTTTAATGCAGTGCCGTCTGAGGGCCCAAAGATCATGGCCATCCAGTATTGGTTTCTCTTGCATTGTCTCTTGCGTATGGAGATTTCTCTGGATTCTCTGAATTTTTTTATGATATTATGTACCGTAGATTGAGATTCCCAAACTCTTTTTCTTAAATTGTTGCACTATTTGCCTGCGTGGTCTTTCACAGAGTGGTGAACCTTCTCCAATCTTTACTTCTGAAAGACTCGTCCTCTCTGGGATATTTTCTTTATACCCAATCAGGTTACTGACCTGTTGCCAATTAACCTAATTAGTTGTGAGATGTTCCACCAGGTTCGTTTTTTGTATTACACAACTTTTCCAGTCTTATGTTAACCTGTCACAGCTTTTTTGAAACGTGTTGCTGGCATCAAATTCAAAGTGGGCATATATTTTTAAAGGAACAATTCATTTTTTCAGTTTCAACATTTATGTTGTCTTTGCGCTATTTTCTATTGATTTTAAGGTTTAAATTATTTGCACATCTTAGCATTCGGTTTTTATTTCCATTTTTTCCATTTTACAAAAAATATGATTTTGAGATATTCCCCATATTCATTTTATTGCTGGTCTGTCTATCAGTTTGGATTGACTTGTCGGCTAGTCTCCTTTTACTTGCTTTAGACACTCGCAGTACTGCCATTTTTTTGCGGGGTCTGGGATTAAGGAAATATGTTTCAGTCATTATTGCTTTGGCTGCTTCCTAAATTATTGAAGGGGAAATTTCAGGCTTGTCATTATTTTGTATGTAGAGATTCCATTTATTATTTATATTCATGCACGTGTGTTAAACAAAAGTTTAAGCTCCATCTTTTAAAATGAGTTCCAGTTATCAATTAACCCAATCCAGTGTTTGGTTTATAGGAAGAAGTAAAACACAGTACATTCTCAAACTGTTAGGCCTAGTGTCTGGCAGGAAAGCAAGTAAAATCCTTTTCACTTGGATGCAAATTCCTACAGAAAATTATGCAGGTTGAGATAATCACAAATATAATGTTTATCCTCAGTTCTAGATAACATCTGTTTAGAAGGTTTTTAAATGACTACTGTGTTCAATGGATAGTTATGGTCCCTTGCAACGTGATGGATCATGTCTTGAGTGTCATCAAAACCTTGAGGAAAATGCATCCCTAGTTGACTTCAACTTTTAAAACTATTGAATTATAGGTATGTTGTCTGTGTACTTCAGACTATACTTAAGCAATTATTAAAGCTGTCTTATAAGATTCTCAAAAATGTCTTACTTTTTCTTAGTCCTACTTGCTGCAGTTGTGGGGAGTCTAACTCGTTAAAGCATTCCATTTAGTCATATTTTAGCATACTATTATTGTTTTTCAATTATTCATTATAGAAACTGATACATTTTTAGACAATCTGCACAAAGTGTTTCCTTCACCGCTTTACTGCAGCAAACTGTAGCCTACCGGAGAAGGTCGTTGAACCATTGAAAAATCCCTGTGCAAGATAAAATGTTTTCCTGAAGTTCACCTTTCGGTGTTTCTAGTAGATTTAGATTTTGTTCATGGCTTGGTGTTTTTAGTTTGAATTGAAACTTCAACTACTAGCGAAGAGGGCGAAATACAGCAAGCGCTGTTGATTATGTTGCCAAGGTAAAGATTTGCCAGCGAAAACATTTTTAAAAAGATGTTTCTACGTAAACTCAGGTTACAAGATTTGAGTAAAATTAAGCACATTGCAATGTTATTCATTTCTAGTAATACATGTATTATTTAGAAACTTATTAGTTAAATGTGTTTTATGTTGTACATGGGGGGAAACAATAAAAGCAATTGTTTTTAAGGCAGCAGTTTATTACTGTAAATACAATTAAATGTAAATGTTATAAAGTAAAAAATCCCATTTGACCTCCTCTAGGACAATAGTTGCCCCTGCTGCTAACATAGAATACTGTAGGAAACACTGCTTCTCAAGATGACTACATTTTTACATTAAATTCAACTTTCTGCTTAAGTGAGAAATCGCCCTTATGTTTCTTGGCTATTAATACCATTTTGTTTAAATGCTTGATAGTTTTACATTGTTTTGCTGCGATCCTTAGTGAAGACTTCAGATTACTACTAGCCAGACTCACCATGGTGAGAGGCGCTGGAAAGACATTCACCCATTGACAAGTGCTATTGGCTCTGTTACATATGAGCGTTTTTGTCTGGAATATTTTGGTTTAAGGCAAGGTCACAACAATCTAAGGAAATTGAGTAATACACCAAGCTACTAGGAAAACATTTATGCCTTGAGAAAAGTCACACGCCATAATTATTAGTTATGTTTTATGGTGTAATTTGGTAGACCTAAAGGTTAGTTTGAGGCCTTGATTCTTATTCTGTATTCAGCGTACAGCTCCTGATTTGTCTTCTGTTCTTCCTGTAGGTGAATACCCTCCAGTGCCAGTACGCTAAGACACAAAGATGGGGGTGAAAACCTTTACCCACAGTTCCCCCATGCACAGTCAAGAGATGCTGGAAAAGTTGAATGCCCTGCGCAACGAGGGCCACCTCTGCGATGTCACCATCCGGGTCCAGGACAAGCTGTTTCTAGCACACAAGGTTGTGCTCGCCTGCTGCAGTGAGTTCTTCCGCTCCAAACTGGTGGGCAGACCTGAGGAGGAGGACAAGTTTGTGTTGGACTTGCACCATGTCACGGTGAGTGGCTTCACTCCTCTGCTGGAATATGCCTACACGTCCACCCTTTCGATCAGCACGGAAAACATTATTGATGTTTTAGCCGCCGCCAGTTACATGCAAATGTTTGCTGTGGCAAGCACATGCTCTGAATTTATGAAGTCCAGCATCCTCTGGAGTGCCGGAAACATGGGTCCAGAGAAACCACAGGAGTCGGCTCTTGGCGAAAGCACTTCTTCCCACTGCGCCTTGACCCCTTTGGACAGTAGCCTGTCACCCGTTTCATCTGACTGCAGTGTGATGGAGAAGAGCATCCCAGTTTGTCGAGAGTCGCGACGCAAACGTAAGAGCTTCATCATGATGTCCCCAGAGAGCCCGCTCAAATGCACCGCACAGATCACTTCACCACAGATGCCCAACCCATCGCCTTCCTTCTCAGAGACCTCCACCCAGCCTGTGGACTCTTCCCTGGCCTTCCCGTGGACCTTTCCTTTCGGTATCGATCGGAGGTTCCACCCAGAGAAGCAGCCTAAGCTTCCTGAGAGCCCACACTGTCTGGAACAGGCAGGGCCCTCGGATGCGAGTCGTCGGCTGAGCGACTTCCTGACATGTGAAAGCTCCACTAAGGCACCATCGTCACTGGCGGGCACAGATGAGGATGTGCGCATCAAAGTGGAGAGATTGAGCGATGAGGAAGTCCAGGAGACATCTTCACAACCCGTCAGCACATCCCAAAGTTCCCTGAGCGACCAGCAGACGGTGCCCTGCAGCGAACAGGTCCAGGAGGACCTCCTTATTAGCCCGCAGTCTTCCTCCATAGGTATGGTTCTCTCTTAAAGGGACATTACTAAATTATAACTCTTGTCAGATGTTTTCTGAGCTCAAATCCAGTCTTATGTCAAGGACAGTCCGCAACCTATTTCAGTTGTTGTGTAGATACAGCTATTGGCCTCAACCACAAATTAACGGAAGAGTGGTCGAAGCACAACATGTGATGTGCATATTTAGAATTTCAGTATGTAGCTGTGTCCACGTAATATCAAAATAGAAAGCCAGCCTTTTTTGCTTTACACATTTTGGAAGTGTAATTTCCCCTTTGTAAAGAGCCAATCTGCTGTTGCTTCATTTCATAGGCTTATAAATATTGAAATGCAGAATTACTGATTGATTTTTGAAGAATATAACAATACCTCATGAAAATAAATATAACAAAGAATATAAGATTGTTTTGCTACAATGTTTGTAAACACATTTTTAAATATAATTTTGTTATCTGCAGTTTTATTTTTGACATTCATTTTCATGGATGTGAAACCTTGCAGCCCAGTCTCTTGTCTGTCTTTTTTTTTAAAACAGGGAGGGCCAGGAGGACGGTTGTTAATTGTTTCAGCTATGGATTGCCACTTTTATTCAGTTGGCTCTGTGAATGGGTTATCCCCCCTCAGACTGAGATAGCTAGCAACTGGTTGAAATTATATTTCTTCTTTGTTTTTGCATAGGTTCAATAGATGAGGGAGTCACAGAAGGTTTGCCCTCCATGCAAAGTACATCCAATGCTGGAGGTCATGCTGAGAATGATGAAAGGTAACTATGATTGGTTGAAGATGTAATAGAATGTATGGCATGGAAAACTATATACTGTGTGTGTACAGATGTGACTAATATTTAGACCTTTTGTTAATAATTCCAAAGAAGATAATAGAATCAAAATTGTAATGAAATCATTGGTCACCACATGTTGTTGCATTTTGAACATTGCAGAAGCAATACATTTTTTGCAAGTTTCAAATTGTAATTAGAAGATGAAACTAAATGACACTGGTACGTTATTGACACCCAGAAAGAAGAATTAGAGCAGTTTTCCAGTAGGAAATTGCTTCATGGTCACCATCATTTTTTCTATCATTATTTTTGGCAAAATCATCTGCAATCACTAGTAAAAAAAGATGCTAACCATGAATTGCTTGCTGCAATTTTCTAACTGCAATGACCGGCAAACTGCTTAATGTTTTTTTGAGGGATGCCCTCCACGAAGTGCTGTTATCAACTGTCACAGTTAATTCTAGAACAGCCCAGTGTGGGTTTGCTCCGTTTAAGGACCCAAATCCTTAAACGGAGACCGTCAAAATAAAACGGACAGTCTAGACTTTAACCTGTTATTATCATTGTCATTTCAATTCGAATGTGCTGGAGTAATGAGCTAAAAAAACTAAACTTGTGTCAGTGTCCAGATATTATCTTATGGACTGGACTGTATGTGGTGTTGTTTTTACAAGGTTTCTTTCCATTGAATGCTACATTTGGTCTACATTTGGTCTTTTGGTCTACATTTGGTCTTCTGTAAATAAAGCAATTATCTGTAATAATTGTGTCCATATATTTAGATGTATATTTTTCTAAATTAAATTTGTAAACTTTTTTTGCCAGACCACGTAAGCGGAGCCGACCAAAACGAGCGAATGTCTCCTACTGACTGACTGACTGACCTTGTTAAATAGCGTAGTGGTTAGAGAAGCGGACCTGCAAGCTATAGGTCCCACGATCGAATCTCCACAATCAAAACAAAGTATGCATTTGGATAGACAATAACTTTGCTGGCTATAACCTTCAGTATCTACATTATAGGAAGCTACTATAATGTAGATTATATAGTAATAGTATTGCTCAATTCTTAGGAAGTTAGTAGATACTAGTAAGCCTATTACTGGATAATAAGCTGTTAAAACGGCCAGTGGCAAAAGCCATAGTTCATAGACGCTATTTGTGGTGGAGGTAAACATAATAAGAAACGTAAGTCAGTTTAACACAATGCTGAATGGTATCTACCGACTTGGGGAGCATGTGGCGCTGTGGCATAGTGGGTAAAGACAGTGCCTCTCACGTGGGAGACCCAAGTTCGAATCCAGTGAGGGCAACAATGTTTATTAATTTTAATTGCGGGCCAGCTGAACTAGGCTTGCCTGGTTCCTTTTCTGGTTTTAGTGTCAGTGCATAGTTGTATGCATTTTAAATTCAGATCATTTACATGCATACAACTATGCACACAATACTAAATGCATACAACTATGCACACAATACTCCATACATTGAAGTGGATAGATTTGTTTTATTATAATTGTGAAATTAAAATGAAATGTAAAAAAACAAACACCCACTGTCCTAGCAAACATGTCCAGGTTGCAATGGTTACAGCCCGGGTCATATGTTGATACTGAATGTAATTTTGTTTTACAAATTAGTTGGATTTACAAATTAGTTTTATTTGAATGAAATTCCTAGGTTACTGGAGTGGTCTTGGGGCATTTTTTATCCATCTGTACATAACCTACTTGTCATAATTTACAATTCATTCATGATTATCAATAAATGGATGTTTTATATTTATGATATCCTTTCTTTGTTTTTAACTCCCCTTTGGTTCATATGTTCCATTTTGCCTTCCAACTGGTATGGAAACCTCAATGGAAGTCTTAATGTTATTGTTATAAAGCTATAGGAATGTTTAGTTCTGACCTCACGAGCTTTACCATATTTACTCTAGATGCAGTGTGTACCTCTCACTTAAGCAGTCTTATTTGTTTTTCAGATTAGAAAGCCTCCAGTACCCTTACCACTTATACATAAGTCCTTCAACCCGTCCTGGTACCAATGGCCCAGACAGACCTTTCCAGTGCCCAACATGTGGTGTCCGATTCACCCGTATTCAGAACTTGAAACAACACATGCTCATCCACTCTGGTAGGTAATTCTACATGGCTGTAGGTAACTACTGTGCTGCGAGCTGTTGTTTGTTGATGGGGAAATTATTTAGTTATGATGTCCTTGTGATTTTTTTGTGACACATCCAAATGACAAGCATACATATTGATGTTGGCCTTCTAGGCACAGTTGCAAAGAAAAAGCCATATCTCAGACAGGCCAATAAAAAGAAAAGATTAAGCTGGGCAAAAGAACACAGACACTGGACAGAGGAAGATAGGGAAAAAATACACTAGACACTAATGTATTTGTCCTTTTGCTCAGTTGTGCACCGGGGGCTTCCCACTCCTCTTTCTATTCTGGTTAGAGCCTGTTTTCACTTCTCTGTGAAGGGAGTAGTACACAGCGCTGTACAAGATCTTCAGTTTCTTGGCAATTTCTGGCATGGAATAGCCTTCATTTCTCAGATCAAGAATAGACTAACACGTTTCTGTAGAAAGTTCTTTGTTTCTGGCAATTTTGAGCCTGTAGTCAAACCCAAAATTGCTGGTGCTCCAGATACTCAACTTGTCTTAAGAAGGCCAGTTTTATTGCCTCTTTATTCAGTACAACAGTTTTCAGCTATGCTAACATGATTACATAGTGTTTTAAAATGATATACTTGGATTAGCAAACACAATGAGCCATTGGAACACAGGACTGATGGTCGCTAATAATGTGCCTCTGCACGTCTATGTAGATTATCCACTAAAAAATCAGCCGTTTCCAGCTACAATAGTTTCCAGCTACATTTACAATTTGTCTACACTGTATTTCTGATCAATTTGGGGTGTG
>JACXGI010004654.1:0-52162 GCA_016801175.1 Esox masquinongy | reverse complement strand
GGTTTACTAACAGAAAGGGGCACAGAGTAGGTTAGGACATTCAGATGGACATTGTGAATATTCCTCTAGTCTTTGGGGGCTTCCTACCGTAGACAGGGGTCTTTCCAGGCAGAATGACGATGATGAGCTGGAGTCCGGAGTAGGTGTTCTTCAGGTGCCTGAACATGGGCTCCACACTGTCGGCACCCTGGGCGTATTTACAGAAACATGGCTGGCCCTGGATGGGCATCCCAGCATCCTTGGAGATCTTACGCAGCTGGTCGGTGAAGTTCCTGAGAAAGATGGAGAAGGTAAAAAAGCCATTTTGCAGAGCGTTTCAGTCTGCTGGAGGGGACGGACTAAAGCAGGCAGGGACTAAATCTAAACCAATCAAACTAGAATGCTTATTCTCAATTGCTAAATGTTTCGGAACATTTCAGTGTGTAGACTATATAACATGACACAGGCCACAACAAAGAAGAGGACCGATCGTACTGCAATTAGACCACTCGTCGAAAATAACCTAGCAAACTGAAATTAAATGAATAGTGTAACACTGACAGGAATCTCTAACAAGACGGAACATATTCATCTGGCAGCCTCCACCTTTACCCCCACGACCGAGCACAGGGTTCTTACTTGAGCACCTCCTCCCGACACTGTTTCTGGGGGGCGAAGCAGGCGATGGCCCACACTTTGATCTCAATGCCGTTGTAAAATTGTTTGCCCCTCATGTCCCACACCCCCTGGTTGGGAGTTGCGATGGCCCGGTTCTGTGAGGTAGAACAGGTGGGAGACAAAAGCTTCAGAACCAGATCAATGTCAGGGCTTTTTTGCACTGTGATACTTTGAACAACTAGGTCTTTCAACATAATGGGTGCCTTGTGTCCTTTTGATACAGTATTTGAACTAAAAATGAGGCACCTATGTCGGATATTGAAAGCCTGTTTTATTGAATGAATTGCACTTCAATATAAGTAGATCACATGGATACCTCCAGAAAGAGCTTGCTAAAGTGCCAAAATTGAGCATTTTGTACCTCCATCAACTATGTGCCACTTCTAGGAAGATTTAAACCCACTGAATCAAACTGTCTCCAGGTTTCATCAGAATATTAAAGCCCAGGTTATTTCTCTGAACACTATTTTATTTCATGTGATTAGGGAATATTTTTAGGTGAACCCTAAACTGAACTCTCCCCATTAGCTGCCAAAATCAGCTGCCACTTCTCCTTGGGTCAACATTGGTTCTGCAGATCTAATTGTGAGATAATTATTGTGTAAATGCAGATGAGCTGGTTCTGTCCTTTTTGTGGTGGAAACCTGAATGGGTCAAACAGAAAAAAGGAATCCTGTTGCAACCCTGTTTTGTTCATTTACTAAGCTGAACAAGAGCTGCTTACGACAGAATGTTAAAATGAAGTCAAATCAAACTCTTTTGGGAACGGGGTTACTAAGTTCAAAAGGCACCCAATTGGTGGATCGACCTATTACACGTTAAATACAACTATGTCAGTAAATTGTGCTAAAATGTAAAGGTGCTCATTTTGCTACCTGAGTAACAAATTACTTCATCTACTTTGGCTAACAAAGTAAACAGCATTTAGCGCTGCGTCCATTCAATTTAAAGGATGCTGGCTGACATTTCACGGCTTCCACCAAATATTCTGCTCTCTAGCCGCTGGGTCATAATGGCCTGGTCTAAGTGTGAGGTCTCTTACCCGTCCTCCATACTGCAGGATGGGGGCGGGCAGCACTCTCCCGGTCACCTCCGCCATGTCATCCTTCACCTTGATCCCAAACTCCTGAATGTACGGGTCCAGGTTAAAGTTGGCATTCTTCATCTGTGGACAGACATAGACAGTAGATACGCTATTCATTCTGTCAAATCCCACACAGCGCCATGCTGCATCTTATCCCTGCAGTCTAGTGGTAGTAGTCGTCGCATGCATTAACGTTTTACATGAAATTCATTGCATTATTTCCCCCCCCACACGTTAAACAGTATTCCTTCAGTGTACATTAAAGGGTTTTAAACAAATAACCACTGGACTGATGACAATCATCATGATGCCATTCAGTCAGATAAACATAGGCTACTTTGCAGGTAACATTTCATTTTTATAAAATTGTTTTGTGAAAGCCTTTGTATACCGCAATATTGTTTATTAACATAATTGCTAATGGCTACACTAAGTGGCAGAAACATTTCTCACACACATAGGATTTCTCATAACCTGTTTGGAAAGTTCCAGTTAATATGAATCTCTGATGCTTTCGGTTCCTGTTTAATGATCAACTTTAGTTTGTTCCCTAATTAGTTCTACAATTTTTGGAATACTGTTGAATTTTGCTTAAATGTTTTGATTTTGTCCCCGTTTTCCACAACGCAGATTTCATAGAGCTCCAATAATTCCCACTTATGTTTTCTAGTGAAGCTGGTAGTTTGGCACTGCAGCCCTCCGGTCACCAGGTGTCACCGACTCACCAGTCTGCTGATCTCCTCCTGTCTGTCCGGTGCAGAACGAGCCGTGGCTTTGATCATGGTGGACGTCTGATTATCGGTCAGCTTCTTGATGCATCGCTGTCCTGCTACGATGTTACACACCTTCAGGGAGAAAACACCCGACCGTTTAGTGTTAACACAAATTATCTTCTCAATACACACATGAAGCAACGGGACTGGGTTTAATGTCACTAGAAGCATCAGACGTCCCGTGTGTCTCACCTCCAGGGGTAGGTAGGTGTGCTTCTGTTCCTGGCCCACCTGAAGGCAGGGGAGGTGGGGGTATTTCAGCTGGAGATTGTACTTCTGCTTGAAGTACTGGGCCACTGTGCATTCTACTGTCTGGCCACTCTCAAGCTGCAAGGGAAACCTGGTGGGGAGGCGGTCATAAAAATGATGTCAAATGACTTAATGACATTACTGACAGTCTGTACATTTCTAACACCACTACCTGAGAAAAGTCCCCATATACTTCACTCTTCCAAAAAAGAGTGTTAGTAAAAGCTACAGAAAAGCAGATAAAACCAAACAATCTATCCTTGTCATTAACCATATCCCTACTCAAAACCACAATCTATACCCCAAAATAGATGTTGATTTGTAGGCAACGACCTATGAATTAAAGGTCCCTTTAATATCGAAAAACTGTCCTCCCTAAATATGACTTTCCCCAAATGTCCTGGCGTCAGGTTAAATTGGTGGGTCCTACTCCTGACCCCGGGTGGGCAAGCTGGGGAGTGACTCACGTCTGGTGGCTGGCGGGGCGTCGGGTGACGTTGCAGACGCGGTACTTCCTCTTCATCTGACCGCAGTGAGTCACCTCCACCTTCAGACCTGGCAACGCCCACCGACAGCAGAGCAAAAACACACACCCAGAACCCAGATAAGAGGCCACAGTAGTGACGGCACGGGACAGAGGGTTGTAAGTAGGGTATAACACTAGGGTTAACCCCATAGGCGGAGTATACAGTTCCGGAAAAAATTAAGAGACCACTGCACCTTTATCTTTCCTTTCCAAAAAAGTTGAAAAGGAAAGTTTTGAGTGAGGTACAGAAGCGTTCAATTTGCAGTGGTCTCTTAATTTTAACCCTTCTGTTCCTCACTCAAAACCTTCCTTTTCGACTTTTTTGGAAAGGAAAGAAAAAAGTGCAGTGGTCTCTTAATTTTTTCCGGAGCTGTATACTGTATGTATTATATACACACCGATCAGCCATAACATTATGTCCACCTGCCTAATATTGCATAGGTCCCCCTTTTGCCACCAAAACAGCCCTGACCCATCGAGGCATGGACTCCACTAGACCTCTGAACGTGTGCTGTGATATCTGGCACCAAGACGTTAGCAGGAGATCCTTTAAGTCCGGTAAGTTGCGAGGTGGGGGCCTCCATGGATCTAACCTGTTTGTCCAGCACATCCCACAGATGCTCGATTGGATTGAGATCTGGGGAATTTGGAGGCCAAGTCAACACCTTGAACTCCTCAAACCATTCCTGAACCATTTTTTCTGTGTGGCAGGGTGCATTATCCTGCTGAAAGAGGCCAATGCCATCAGGGAATACCGTTGCCATGAAAGGGTGCACATGGTCTGCAACAATGTTCAGGTAGGTGGTATGTGTCAAAGTAACATCCACATAAATAGCAGGACCCAAGGTTTCCCAGCAGAACATTGTCCAAAGCAGCACACTGCCTCCGCCGGCTTGCCTCCTTCTGGTAATGCATCCTGGTGCCATGTGTTCTCCAGGTAAGCGATGCACACGCACCCGGCCATCCAGGTGATGTAAAAGTAAACGTGATTCATCAGACAAGGCCACCTTCTTCCATTGCTCCGTGGTCCAGTTCTGATGCTCACATGTGCACTGTAGGCGCTTTCGGCAGTGGACTACGCAACCCCATACGCAACAAACTGTGATGCACTGTGTGTTCTGACACCTTTCTATCAGTACCAGCATTACATTTTTCAGCAATTTGAGCTACAGTAGCTCATCTGTTGGATCGGACCACTCAGGCCAGCCTTCGCTCCCCACATGCATCAGTGAGCCTTGGCCGCCCATGACCCTGTCGCCGGTTCATCGCTTTTCCTTCCTTGGACCACTTTTGATAGGTACTGACCACTGCAGACCGGGAACACCCCACAAGGGCTGCAGTTTTGGAGATGCTCTGACCCAGTCGTCTAGCCATCTCAACTTGGCCCTTGTCGCTCAGATCCATACATTTGCCCATTTTTCCTGCTTATAACAAATCAAGTTTAAGGACAGAATGTTCACTTGCTGCCTAATATATCCCACCCACTGACAGGTGCCATGATAACTAGATTATCAGTGCTATTCACTTCACCTGTCGGTGGTCATAATGTTATGGCTGATCTGTGTACATCTCAGCACAATCATGTGGACTTATACATTTATTTTATTCATGACATATAATGACAACATGTTTTACATAATACAAACTTGCAGTGTGCTCAACGGTGTTGTTTATCAATATATTTAGACATGCAGAATTCAGTATAAGGTGGACTGAAAAGTAAGTTATAGATGCCGAATCTTAATGTCATTATTCTCTGGTGGCATTGATGACACCAGAGAAGTGATGACAGCTTAGTGTATTCAATGTCTAAAAGGTTACTAGAAATGTCCATTCATTATAGTGTATTCAATGTCTAAAAGGTTACTAGAAATGTCCATTCATTATAGAGTATTCAGTGTCTAAAATGTTATTAGAAATGTCCATTCATTCTAATTTATATAATACATGTAATTTTGCAACAGGATTATTTCCCTGCTGGTAGCTAAATACTTGGTAACAGAGGTCGGCAACAGGCCAGTTTGGGATTTGTGATGTTTTGGCCAACTGTTTGGTAGAATATAAATACATTTTAGGTAAGAGATCTGTGGTCCTTTGTCCCATAAAGACTGAACTACTTAAATACTACAAATTCAACTATAAACCCCTTTCAAAAATCTTTACACACAAATAAAATAAGACTCCTAATATAAAAAGCTACCAAAATTATATTTTGAAATTAAATCTATTTTTGGGCTTGAATGTTGTTAAATTACAGTGTAAAAATAGTTCTTATTCATTTGTGTAGTTATGTTCCTCCACCCCCGACTTTCCGGTCTGAAACAAATCATTCCACTGCTGAATCTAGTTGCCGACCACTGCAGTTGAACATTCGGTTGAGACCCCTAGGGTAGAAAAATGACAGGGGCATGCTGGAGAAAAGGAGAAATCAGGACGAATGAGGAAGACAAGGAAATGCTGGAGTGAGTATGAGTGAAATAAGAGAAGAGAGTGTGTGGAGTGACCGATGAGTGGAGGACTGGAGTGAGGAGGAGCTGAAAACAGTCAAGTGGCAGAGGAGTGATTGAGGAAGTCAACATGGCCCCATCGGTTGAGGCAAAAATCATAGACCACCGAAATAAGGGACTTAACATCACAGTCATCACACACAAGACCTGTGACATCTTACAGTCTAGGCCGGTGTGGTGGAGGATGGCTGGATGAGTGAGTGGTAGAGGCTAAATGGATTGAGTAGGGGTGGTGGGGGAAGGGGTCTCTGAGGGGACAGAGGTGAGAGGCAGGCGGCATGGCGTGTGGAAGGTACTCACTCACTGTTCAACGGCCCACCTTTGATCTCCTTGGTGAAGCGGACCCTCTGCGAGTCGGTCAGGGTTTTGGGCTGCTCGTCTATGTTGCGGATGTCCAGGACCTCACACATGAACTCGATCACCGGCTGGGCTTTGTAAAAGGCCGTGGCAGACACTGGTGAGTGACAAAAAGTCAGAAGGTATTCAAACTGAATGGAAGTCCAGAGGAGTCAAAAGCCCAATCAAACATTCTGACACGGAAAAAGACAATCATACTTTCTTACTGGACAAATCCAGGTAGTTTCTCCCTTTTTCAGCCCTCCATTTACTGCTTCATTAATTGCAATATTTATGCAATGATGAGCTGAGGTAAATTTTCCACCACACGAACAACTGATGCAGAAATAGACCACCCACCGTGTGTGTAGATGTATCAGCAAACTTAACACCACCCCAGACATCCTAGCAAACCATGACTCCATAATGTAGATGCCATTTTGGAAGCGCCAAGGTCTGTGACTTCATACCCTAATAGACTAGTCTGGTGGGACTCAGCCGCCTCACCGTCAATGTTGAGCATCATCTTCCACATGGCGGGTCGTACAGACTGGTGGAACCCAAACCACACCTCCCTCCCCCCTCCCAGAGGGTGGTAGTAACCCTCCGGTGGGGAGAAAAACGATCGTCCTACAGGAGTGTACCTACATGTGAAAAAGGAGGAGGAAAAAATAAGAATGGCACTATAACGGAAAAATGACTCATTTGAGTCCCAGCACCACTGCATGATTTAATGTCCAGTAATTCTTTGTCACCCATTAGGCTTTGGCTAGATAAGCCCGACAGAGTGATTCAACGGCTTAGGTCATCATTTAAAAGCCAAACAAAGAGGGGCTTTGATCTAGTCAAACTCCAAGTCACTGCTGGATTATTAGACTCTGTTCTGGCTGTTTATCTGCACCCTTCATACTCTCCATGATCAGTCTTTGGTTCTCCTCTAGGTATGAAAATATAATACAACCTAAAACTAAATCCTGCACTTCAACAAGACTGACAGGAATGCTGCTGTTTGAGATTCAATGTGTTTCATTTGCAGACTGAATTCAAGCATCGTACAACATGAAAAATATGCCCTTGTTAGAACAATTTGCCAGTTCCCACAAGGAAAAACAAAATCCTCGGTTTAGGATTAGGTTAAAATGTAGCTTTGAGAATTTAAGTTAATTGCATGTTTAGGAATTACAGATTAGATTTAGGATTAGGGCTAGTTTAAATGTAAGCATAAATGTCATGCTTACATAACATTTATGCTTAATGGGTAATTGAGGTTAATGGGTAATTGAGGTTAGGGTTAGGTAAAAGTTAGTGAACATGGATTTGTTTTCTGGACCCCACAAGGATAGATATAATGCTATAAGATATAAGGCGGTTTATGTACTGTGTCTGTGTGTGTTGCATCCTCCTGGGTGTGTGTGTGTGTGTGTGTTGCATCCTCCTGGGTGTGTGTGTGTGTGTGTCTGTGTCTTGCATCCTCCTGGGTGTGTGTGTGTGTCAATGTCGCATCCTCCTGGGGGTGTGTGTGTGTGATACATTGGCCCAAAAATAGATTTGATAATGACAGCAATTTTATACCATGGTTACATTGAGACATGATCACATAACATGTCCTTATTGGTAGGAATACTTGGGAACAGATTTCCAAAATCAAACTAATATTCAGTTTAATTCCTGCTGAAATTACAGTCTAGTTTACCCCCACCCCCCCCAAAAAAACATGTATTTATTTTTACCAGAAACATCCGTGGGCTAGAAATCGAATAACTTGCGTGTGCGTGTAGCGTTATGCGTGTAGTGTGTGCGTGTAGCGTGTGCGTGTAGCGTACCTCATGGAGGCCAGGTGACGCATGGCCACATCCAGGGCCTGGACAGAGTCCAGAGGTACCTGCAGGCGCCCGCTGACCAGCGTTTCTTGGAGCAGACGCCATGAAACCGTGGCCAGAAATCGGATAGACACCTTGAAGATACGATCCTTCCCCTCCCCAGGAATGGTCACCTCAAAGTCCACCTTCAGGGAGAGGGAGAGGCGTCAGACTAGTCAAGGGTGAAGGGGAGATGGGAGGGAATACAGGACCAAGCTTCTAGAATAGATAGAAGCAGAAGGTGACTGGCTTTAATGAGTAGCGGATGGACACACACGGAGAGACGGACAGACAGACACACACGGAGAGACGGACAGACAGACACACACGGAGAGACGGACAGACAGACAGACACGGAGAGACGGACAGACAGACAGACACGGAGAGACGGACAGACAGACAGACACGGAGAGACGGACAGACAGACAGACACGGAGAGACGGACAGACAGACACGGAGAGACGGACAGACACCTTTGCCCACCTTCTCACTTCCGATAGGAAGTGCTAGCACCGTATAGATGTTTTTCTTGCCGTCATACACCGGTTTCCTGTCGCCAAAGAGCTGGGGCTTGAAGTGTTGCACCATGTATTCCACCACTTCCCTACAGAGGTCGACAAACACGCTATGATCACCGGAGCTGCCAAATCCACAAAAGACCACCCCGACAACAGATGTGGTGCTCCAAATCAGACCCGACCCCCTAAGAGGAATCACTCAGGCCGCATGCTTTTGGGGGTGGGCAGAACAATATTTGATTCGTTATCGATTAAGCAGGATACAGCTGGTGAGGTGATGGGCCCGCTGTCATGGGGGTGAGTTCCCAAGGACAAAGGGTGAGAGCTGAGGTAGCGGTGGGGCCCCAGCATCACTGAATACATGGTGCCTTGGCTTTCGTCTAAGTGTGGCGGTAGAGTGGCCGGGTTGAAAAGAAGAGGTCATGTGCGGTTGACCTTTCGCATGCCTGCCTAAGCCTTTTGTCTGGAAAAAAAAATTGAAAAGGGCCCTTGTACAAAATAAGAACGAACCAACGTGTTCGCTGTGCTTCTCAGAATGGAGCCTTTTTGTTGTGCTAAGTAAAACTTAGATTTTAGATCAGATTTTATTACGCTTTTATGTTAAGTGAATTTGGAAGAGAGTAATCTGAGGAATTTTCAGGTGTCTTTTTAGTTGGCAATGAAACATTTGCGTCACACACTGAAGTTGTACAACTGCTGAAATAAATCATCCGACAAATCAATCAGAGGAAACATTAGCAAATGTATCTCTGAACATCCATTGGAACAATCTGGGTTTTAGAACAAATTGGCCAGTACTTGCCACCTTACCCTGAAACTAAGACAGAGGAAAGATCTTAACTACATACGCCTCTCTCTGTGTGTTATGTACAACACCCAATCGATGACCCAGAGGTCCCTCCCCCTTACCTTCTCCTCCAATGGGTTTTGAGAAAGAGACAAGGAGAGAGGAGTATGTAAGTGAGATCTTGCTAATGAATAATGTTCTGGTTTGGTAATGGCAGAGACTGGACAAGACTATCAACGCGTTAATAAACTGTCAGCCTCTCTGTTAAGCTGAATAATGCTCTCCCTGAATTATCTTGATATCGTGATTTGACCTCCGGAGACTAAGAATTCTAGAATGGTCATCCTGAGTTCTGAATCTGGCTCAGTTCCACGGAACATTTTATGTGGGGTTTAGAACATTTTAAAGTAACTGCCCAGTGATTCCAGAGGTCTATCAAATATGACCTAAAATTACTTACAATGTGAGTGAAATAGTTTTCAAATGTTTGTCAATTAACTATGCTAAAAAGCAGCTTTTCTGTTCTGGAATCAAGTGGGCAAACAGGATGGATTGGGTGTATACCGGTCATTGAATGTATAAATGCAAGTAAACTGCTGATAGTCTAGGGATGGAAGACCTAGCCTGTCTGACTTGCCAAATAATCAGCTTAAAGAGTATAACATAACACTTCATGGCATATTTAAATGTCTGCTTGAGATGCAAGGTTGAGGTGGAGTTTTAGAGGTGTTTAAACAAAATTATTTAAGAGTTAAAATAACATTTACAGTTTTTATTGACATTAGGCTTACGTATTACTTCAGGAGATCAAACGAACCACAGCCCCTAAACTTGTGGTTGGAGGTAATTTCAACCCCAGGATATCAGGGTTTTTTCTGGATCAAAAAAGGCTTAGGTGGTGGGTGTGGTCAGGGTCATGTCATGGGGCGTGGCCAGGGGAGTGGTTATATGCGACAATCAGCAAAATGACAATGCACACCGTTTTCGATATTTTAACCATAACCAGGTGTCAATGTTATCTGCCATGACTAACCAGGAATGTTCTGTCTAGAAACACACTGGACTATTCAAGGCAAATGTGGCATTTCCAAATCTCATAGGCTACATATGTTAGTGCTACAGTCAATGTTTACCTACAGTAGCTATAGCTAGCCTTTAGCTATATATTAACTAGTGATAAATCATTTGGAATAAGCTAGCTATTTCAGTCAAACAAGAGTCACAAGGGATGCCTTAACGAAAACAATGCCAATCACTACTAGCTAGTAGGACAACACCGTTCAGCCTAAGCTTCTGGGGAGGAATTTTAGGACAGCCCATTGGCTAACTTCATAGATGACACGTATTCCAGCCCACAGTTTCTGCTGGTGAGACTACTATTTCTATCAAAAATTGTCACATAATTTCCAATGGAGTAATGTTTTTATTTGAAAAGCCAGATTTTTATGCAATTTGTCACTTTTCTTATTAGACGGGCCGGGAAAACATTTAGATCGCTGTATTAGCGTTGCTATGGCAGGAAAATACCCTGGCTATTGCCCAAAAGGGAGGACGTGTGGTCCCCCAGATTGAGTGGATGGTCATGTCAGAAATGACTACCTGTTAACCCGTCGGGGGCACTTGTCGGGCTTGATGTCCACCTCGTAGTGGAAGACGTCCATCTTGGGGATCTCCACCTCAAAGTAGTTGGCCAGCAGCTTGATTGGTTTGCCCACCGTGCCCATGCCTGGCCGGCGGGGCGCCTGGAACACCTGCTGCAGGGGTGGGGGGAAGGGCCCCATGGGCACTGGAGGGGCAGACGTGGACAATTTGGGTACGGGAATGGGATTGGATGGTCAGCAACCGGAAGAGGTACGAGTATGGAAGAGAAGCAAATGTAGGTATGTGCATTAAACCATGGGAGGGGCGAGAGAGGGTGACACGAGAAGGGGATATTGACCAGGCAAAATGGGGGGAGAGAGAGGAGGAGGAACAAAGAGACAGGGAGCAGAGGGTGTGAACCAAAGGGAAGAAAGATGGGTGGTGGAACGAAAATTAAGGGGAGCGAGAGAGAAAAAAAGAATACATTAGAGCGACGCTCAATTCAACAACCCAGACAGACACTAAAAAAGATAGACATTTCCTTAAACACGGAGGCTGAGTGAGAAACTGGCTAAGGAGTAGGCTAGCCCTACAGGGGCTTTCAGTTATGTTAAGCCATTTATTGAAAAATCCAACTAAAGCCTGCATATGGGGTTCTTGATTTGAGACATGACCGCTACCCTATTTTCATACACATTACTGAACACTTTGGTACAGAGCAGGAGAGGCTGAATACACGACCTGGCATTGACTAGGGACACGCTGTGTCAAGCCAGGTTCAAGAGGTATATGACTGGAGGTCGGTCTGGCCTGGTTAATGTCAGGCTAGCCATAATTCCTGCCTTCCTCCCTGGCTGAGAGGGGGCGGGGCAGTACGGGCCATCCCCAGTGTCTTAACCTCTGCCTCCCCAAAGAACAGCCCCTCAGCCCCTCTCTCCATCACAACAAAGACCCCAGCTGCCCTCCTCCTCCATCCCGCAAACACAGACAGGGAGAGACCTCACTACCACACACACAAACACAGCCCCCCCCCACAAAACATTCCCAGCCTCACCATGGAGACTTCACAGAACACCAGCATTGTCATGGAGATCAGGGAACCTGGAGGGGTGTGTGTGTATGCATGTGTTGGAGCTGGAACCGCGGCTTTTTTTTTTCCATCCGGCAGCCAAAGGAGGGTTTCAACATTGGGAGAAAGTCGGCTCTACTGTCATTCAACCTTCTCACATGAGAGGCCTGTATCGGACTGTAATGGAGAACCAGTGTAGCAAAAGGCTAGCGTGCAACTAGGGTCAAGCGTAGCAGCTAGTTGTGACCGTACATGCTCTGACGTCTCAAAAATCCTTGGACACAGAGTAGGCTAAACACTTCCACAGATGCGGGCGCGCGCACACACACTTACTTGTAAATGCTAATACACACACACGCGCGCACGCACACCCACGCACGCGCACACACACACACACACACACACACACACACACACACACACACACACACACGTCACCAGTGGCCCAACCCACGCCAGTGCAGGCAGATGGTGAGAAGTGGAGCCAGAGCTCACACATAGCCAGACAATAGCTGTCTTTCCCTGGCACTGGGGCCCTGACCATGACAACTGTGTGTGTGTCTGTATCTGTGTGTGTGTGTGTCTGTATCTGTGTGTGTGTGTGTGTGTGTGTGTGTATCTGTGTGTATCTGTGTGTGTTACTCTCTGGGGTCTAGTTTAGACTGGGTTGCTTTATCACAGAAACATAGAACCAAATGGCTTAGTCCCTGCTGCCATTACCACAGATTATCCTAAATTTGTATTTCTAGTTAAGTGAGAGTTTACAACATAATATAATAAAATGCCCTTCTGAGACACAAATATTAAACTTCTAGTAGCACATCTGAGGTCAGCGGTGAGTGTTGGTGATGAGGCTAAGTTACTAATGTCAATGTGCGAATGGTGTCCTACTTAGTTTCAGGAAAAAGTAACTAGCGCCAAAGCTAGAGGCCAGTCAGTCGCTGTTGTTGAGTAAAGATAGAGGACAAAGAATCATCTGTATTTTCAACCAGAAAAGCAGATTCGATGAAATTGGCAAAAATCTTTGTTGCATGACTGTATAATTTTAGCTCAGTTACAAAACATTTACTAAACTCAACAATGTCATGAATCAAACATTAGGCTAATTTAAGAAGCCTTTGATGTGAAAAAGTTGACATTTGTACAATACTAACATGTGGTTATTGTACAAACACGTCTTATGGCAGGGGCAGAACAACAGAAACCACAATGTAAGATTGTTGACCATTTGCCAGTAATTTCATAATTCAAAAACGTGATTAGTTGTGACCACATAGACTTGCAGTTGGGTTTGTGTACGTCATGTTTCGACCAGTGCACGTTTCTATCATTCCGAAAATATAAGCAGAACCCATATTCTCAAAACAGGTAAAACTGTGTCATACAACATTCCTAATCAATATCGGGATACTCCAGTGGGAGGGCCCAGGTCTTGTGTTTGGGGTGGTAAAGAAGGTGGGGGGTGCAGCAGCTGTAATAGTGAAGGCGGGATTTACCTCGTGTCTCCTCGCCACATATTCCCACGACCCCCCTGCCCCCACTCCTGACCCTGGATATTGTCAGTGTACCAAAAGAGCTATATGGCTATAAATCCCGACGAATTATTTCGTACACCGCACTGGCTTTGAGGAAAATCCGTTGTGATAGACGTCTTTTTGTCAGGCAGCTAGCTTGGGAAAATGCTGCACCAGATGAGGCCATGGTGCCCGTTTTAAAAATTCGGACAATTACATGTTACAATCTGCTGCTTAAGCTGAACATAATCACAAATCCAACACTTGGGAGAGAAAAGAGCGATACCTACCAGCGCCAGACGGTCCCGGCTCCATCCCATCCACTTAGCCGCGCGGGCTCTAGACAGTCCAGGGTTCTATGGCCACAACGCCGGCCCCTTCAGGCTGGAAGCGTTGCAGACTTCCAGCCCCCTCCTCTCGGCGTGTAGGCTTCTCCGTACTCGCTAGACCCCCGCCCCCTGCCCCTTCCAGTACCCCCAGAGTTGTAACAACAAGAGCTACCTAGCTATCTTATGAGTCCAGAACCGACGTCTGAACGGCTCTAGTGCCGTACCGTGTCTCTGTCTACTCTCCTTAGGGTTGAACGCCCGTTGCCCGGCCTGATATGTAGGATTGTCCGTGGCGCTGTGCTTTCTTGATGGTCTGTTATGTTCCTGCTCCCCGTTCAAGCAGGATTCTCCAGCCGAACAAAAAAGGGCCAACCCCTCTACACGAATTCTGGAACCCCTTCTTCCATTTTGAGTGATGTCGCATTCTGCACAAGAGTTGGTGTAGTCGCCTCCTTCTGGCAGGCGGCTGTACTGGGGTGCCTTCATTTCGATTTGACATTTGCTATGTTGCGGAACGGGTTTATACTGAACGAAACGTTTCCCATTAAGTTCTTGAACAATAGCTAGCGTACGTTTGCTCCATTTGGAGTGTGTGACGGAGTGCATGCGTGACATATTTATAGAGTAGCGGTGAATTTAAAACATGAAACTCTCTACTATTTGTCAACTGGTCGATCAGTACCAGGCGTTTCAGTTTAATTTACTCTGCTCGTTCAGTACGTTTTTAAGTACTGAATGCAGTCCTGGTTATCTTGTCGCGTTATGTAAAAACAGTATGGGGATATGAAAAAAATGTATGCAATAAACAAATAGTATTAAATTAACACTCATATTCAATCACAAGAACACAGATTTTGCAAACTGTAATTGTACATTTTTTTTTCTAAATCCACATTTGGATAAATATCTGAGATATTTAGAAAAACGAGTGCTTTATTTTCTGAGGTATCATAATGCACAAACAGGAAGTTCTCAGTCTTTTGGATACGTCACTCCGTTGAATGAGGAAGGGGACGTCATCGTAAGCTGTGTGAGTTGGAAGGTCTGTGAAATATGTACAATTATGTCTCATAATGTTGATATTTCATTATCTATTTCAACAATATGAATGAAATCGACCATTTTAATGCATAGTATAAATGTTATATAAACCATGGTGATCATTGGTTATCTTTTTGTCCGGGTTGCCCGACAAGTTGGAGTAAACGTTAGCTTGTTCACGTAGCTAGCTAGGATAGTTACAATTAATACATGATTCACATGACCGAGGCTTACTCACTAGTCATCAGACCATTCCCTGGTAAAGCTGATACATGTTTTTGCATGCAGGACTGGTGGCGATCCTTTACTTTATCGGTCTCCAAGTATCCGGACTAATCAGATGTTTGGTGTGTGGTGTTGCCGTGGTGTTCTGCTGCATTTGCTCTGCATACCCCTCTCTTCATTTTAACTGTCAGCGCTCTGCCGATTAAAGAACCCCACTGAACTATGCTCAGATTTCACCCTACACTGTCTAATGCAGACTGGTATAAATAGAAGCAGTGGTTCTACAATATATCTGGGCCCCACAGCCGTTTCATGAATTTGAACTTCCCCATAGTTAACCCACTTAACTCATTTACCCAATCCCCCTGGTTAGGGAAAGGTGTGCTAGGTCATGATTTCAATAACATTTTGGAATGATTGATGGTCCAGAGGAAATGTTGGAGAACAACTGAGTGAGAGTATGAAACAGGCTGCCTAGTTCCATTCCAGCTACTCCTTGCTCTATCTTGGTTTGTTGGCCGAAGTAAGCGATATCCTTGAAGCACGAAGGTTCCAACAAATACTTCCTGGGTGATTATATGATATGAAACCACATTTCTCGGAGAGATGCACATCATAGGAGATATAGTCAATATTTGATTCAGTCACTGGGTATTGGTGCAATAAGGGACAGTCTTAACGGCATCTTTTTTTAACTTTCCTGTATTTGATAGACTCCATCTTTCCCAGTTTAGCTAAAGTAGTATCTTTTAAATAGTCATGTTGGTGGCACATACCTTTTGATTAATTTGAGGAGCAAAGCATTCCTTTAAACAACAAAGCATTTTCTAAACTCAAGCAAAGCCCCTGAAACTGGACACAGAAATTCAAGAAACTTCTTTTGCCCAAGTTCTGACAACGATAATTCTGCCAAATATAGGTTACTTAGGGCCCCTTACTCATGTTCTCATTGAATCATTGAATTGAATCAGACAAGTTTGCCCTGGGTTACAACAAGAAATGTGAGCTCTTGTGTGTGATTGAGGACTAAAGTTGGGAACCACTGTTGTATACAGTCACCCTCTAACAGGTTGTATTATATTATCCAGTTCCATACTCTTCCAAGGACTGATGTTAAACATGTTAGGTTGAACATCATCAATATTCTTCATTATGCAGTGTCAGTCAAATGTTCAGACACCTACTCATTTGATTGTTTTTCTTTATTTTTACTATTTACATTGTGGAATAATTGTGAACAAATCAAACTATGAAATAACACATGTAATCATGTAGTTGCCAAAAAAGTGTATAACAAATCAAAATACATTCTTCAAAGTAGTCACCCTTTGCCTTGATGACAGCTTTGCACACTCTTGGCGTTCTCTCAACCGGTTTCATGAGGTAATTGCCTACCTCATGAATACATTTGAATCAGTAGGTGTGTCCAAACCTTTGACTGGAACTGTTAATGTGTACAGTTCTCATTGTCATACTGTATCACTGACCAACACTTGTTTTTGTAATGCTTTTCCACAGGGGTTGCAGTTTGAAGATGTCGTGGATAAGGGAAGGTGAATTAAACCTGATTGAGAAGCTCACAGCCAACATACTGAAGGTAGGATAACTGTAGGATAAATTTCCAGGCAAGTTACAAGGGCCTTTCTTTCTGGAATTACACCTGTCATCCTTTCTTTATATACTAGTCTGGACCGATGCCAAAACATGTGGCTTTCATCATGGATGGCAACCGGCGCTACGCTCGCAAGAGGCAGGTGGAGCGTCAGGAGGGACACACGCAGGGATTCGACAAACTGGCGGAGGTGAGGCCTGGGTACCTTAATGGCTGGTTATTGATCTTTTTATCAGAGTGGTTTAAAAAAAAAAAGACCTCTTGTTGCGTAGTGTTAACTGGAAGTGTTCCTTCATCTCATGCATCAACTGCATTGTTTCAATAACTAGGCAGACTATCCTAATGATTTCACATTGGCATTACCGATGAGAGAACGCTCTTCCCTCAGACACTACGCTGGTGCCTGAACCTTAACATCCTTGAGGTCACAGTGTATGCCTTCAGCATCGAGAACTTCAAGCGGTCCAAAGATGAAGTGGATGGCCTAATGGAGCTGGCCAAGCAGAAGTTCATCAAACTTCTGGAGGAACAGTGAGTGTCATTAAAGATACATATGTGTGGGTGTCCCAAACAGAGAGTGGGAAGACAAAGCTGGATAGCCTCCCGCTAAAAGATTTTTATATTCTCGGCCGCCAGCAGAACAGGGAAGCTACAGTGCTTTCGGAAAGGATTCAGACCCCTTCACTTTTTCCACATTTTGTTGTGTTATAAATGGACATGTGTCATGTACATAAGAATCAGACCCTTTATTCAGTACTGTAGAATTGCCTTTGTCAGATTGAATGGGAAGTTTCCATGAACTGCAGACTTCAGGTTTCCCCGATCTTCAGGTGTTCATTTGGTTTCAAGACAGGGCTTTGGCCGGGCCACACAAGGACATTAACATACTTGTCCCGAAGCTACCTCAGTGGGTCCTGTGCAATCTGGATCAGGTTTCCTTCAGACCTCTCTGTATTTTGCTCCGTTCATCCTTCCCACAATCCTGACCAGTCTACCAGTCCCTGCCAATGACAAGCATGCCCACAGTATGCTCCCACCACCATGCTTCACCGAGCAAGCACTACCTTGTTTTAGCACTTGGTGTAGAACTTGGCATTCAGGTCGAATAGTGCAGAGAATATTTTTGCTCTGAGTCCTTCAGGTGCATGAAATATGTTTTTTACTCAAGATTGGCTTCTGTACAGCTATTCTGCCATACTGACCTGACTGATGTTGTGCTGGGGCAATGGTTGTTCTTCTGGCAGGTACTTCCATCTCTGCAGTGAGACTGTGAAGCTGTTAGGGTGGCCACTGTAGGTGGCCACTGTAAACCAGGCAATTAGACCATTATTGCCTGGTTACTTAGTGTTGCCAGACAGCAAGCTCTAAAAATAGTCTTGGTGGTGTCAAATTACTCCCATTTCACAGTGAAGCCCAATGCACTCTGGGGAACTTTCAGTGCTTTAGCAATTTTTATGAACTTTTCCCAGAATTCTATCTCTGCGGTCTACAGAGTGCATTGGACTGTATTTCTTGGTGTTTGCTCTGACATGCACTTTGATGTGTGGGACCTTAAATAGACAGGTGTGTCTAACTCAATCATGTACAATCAATAGAAATTGCCCCAAGGGAACTCCAATCAAGTTCTAGAGACATCCCAAGGATGATCAACAGACTGAGAATGAATCTGAGCTCCAATTAGCGTGATGGGAAAGGATGAATACTTGTATATGAGATATTTCAGTTTTTAATTTTCAATAAGTCCGTATAAACTTATAAAAATGTGGTTTTGCTTTACCATTATGAAGTATTGTGTGTAGACTGACTAAAAATATATTCAAATTAAGTCTATAACACAAGAAAATGTGGAGAAAATGAAGGGGCCTGAATGATTTCACAAGTGCACTGTCTGCATTTGCTTTTTTAAATTAGAAACTGAATGTTTCAGTTATTCACTGGACTGTCTCCGCTCTCCTCCAGGGAGAACCTGGAGAAGCATGGCGTGTGTATCCGGGTGTTGGGAGACCTGACTTTACTCCCATTGGACCTGCAGCAGCACATAGCCCGGGCTGTGGTCGCCACCAGGTCCCATAACAAGTAGGTCCTACAGCTCTTCAGTTCACATAGGTGGTGTGTTTCCAGACATCTGAAATGGGGAGAAAAGCAATGTGTTCCTTAGCATTTAAACTGCTCAAATGTCATAAACCTCTAGAGCCTTAAACTAAACTCTGGACTTTGACGCAAGTCCCACTTGTTTTTTCATTGCAACCCTCTAATCAGGGACCTACTTAGACCTAGGATACCAGGTGAGTGCAATTAATGATGAGGTAGAACAGAAAACCAGCAGGCTCCGGACCTCATACGGTAGGAGTTGAGTGCCCCTGCTCTTGAGGAATTTCTAATGTCATTGTTCTGATGTTACGTTGTGCTTCCTGCAAAAAATAGTTTTTTCAAAATGGAAAATGTCATAGAAACCGACACTCGGAGTGGTAAGTTGAAGATATTGAAGAGATCTTGTCTAATCAAGGGAAGATGGGATTAAAATGACAGAAGTAAACGTTAAATTATTGTGTTAAATGTAGTTCATTTTGGTTTAATGCTGTCAAAACCAGTACAGTAATACAGTGGATATAAAAAGTCTACACACCCCTGTTAAAATACCAGGTTGTTGTGATGTAAAAGAATGAGACAAAGATAAATCATGTTAGAACTTTTTCCACTTTTAATGTGACCTATAATGTGAACAATTCATTTGAAAAACAAACTGAAATCTTCGAGGGGGAAAAATGAAAAATAAAAACCTTACAATGACCTGGTTGCATAAGTGTGCACACCCTCTTATAACTGGGGATGTGGCTGTGTTCAGAATTAACCAATCACATTCAAACTCATGTTAAATAGAAGTCATTACACACCTGCCATCATTTAAAGTGACTCTGATTAATCACAAATAAAGTTCAGCTGCTCTAGTAGGATTTTCCTGACATTTTCTTAGTTGCATCTCAGAGCAAAAGCCATGGTCCGCAGAGAGCTTCCAAAGCATCACAGGGATCTCATTGTTGAAAGATATCAGTCAGGAGAAGGGTACAAAAGAATTTCCAAAGCATTAGATATACTATGGAACACAGTGAAGACAGTCATCATCAAGTGGAGAAAATATGGCACAACAGAGACATTACCAAGAACTGGACGTTCCTCCAAAGTTGATGAAAAGACCAGAAGAAAACTGGTCAGGGAGCCTTCCAAGAGGCCTACAGCAACATTAAAGAGGGAGAAGGAATTTCTGGCAAGTACTGGCTGTGTGCTACATGTGACAACAATTTCCCATATTCTTCATATGAATGGGCTATGGGGTAGGGTGGCAAGACGGAAGCCTTTTTTTACAAAGAAAAACATCCAAGCCCGGCTGAAGTTTGCAAAAACAAACATCAAGTCCCCCAAAAGCACGTGGGAAAATGTGTTATGGTCTGATGAAACCAAGGTTGAACATTTTGGCCATAATTCCAAAAGGTATGTTTAGCGCAAAAACAACAATGTACATCACCCAAAGAACACCATACCCACAGTGAAGCATAGTGGTGGCAGCATCATGCTTTGGGGCTGTTTTTCTTCAGCTGGAACCGGGGCCTTAGTCAGGGTGGAGGGAATTATGAACAGTTCCAAATACCAGGCAATTTTGGCACAAAACCTTCAGGCATCCGTTAGAAAGCTGAAGAGGAAGTTCACTTATCAGCACGACAACGACCCAAAGCACACATCCAAATCCACAAAAGCTTGGCTTCACCAGAAGAAGATTAACATTTTGGAATTGCCCAGCCAGAGCCCAGACCTGAATCCAATTGTGGGGTGATCCAAACATCTGTGGGGTGATCTGTAGAGGGCTGTGCACAGGAGATGTCCTCGCAATCTGACAGATTTGGAGCGCTTTTGCAAAGAAGAGTGGGCAGATATTGCCACGTCAAGATGTGCCATGCTAATAGACTCCTACCCCAAAAGACTGAGTGCTGTAATAAAATCAAAAGGTGCTTCAACAAAGTATTAGTTTAAGGGTGTGCACACTTATGCAACCAGGTTATTGTGAGGTTTTTATTTTTCCCCCTCAAAGATTTCAGTTTGTTTTTAGTTGAATTGTTCACATTATAGGTCACATTAAAGGTGGAAAAAGTTCTGACATGATTCATCTTTGTCTCATTCGTTTACATCACAAGAACCTGGCATTTTAACAGGGGTGTGTAGACTTTTATCCCCACTGTATGTAATCAGATGATAAATAACAAGCAATTAGTTTATTACTAGCTAACAGGCCAGCCCTTTATCATGTAACGATGTTGACTATGTCCCCGTGACTCATCGCCTGCTTGAAATAAACTGCTTTTTGTGTCTAACAGATTTGCAGCAGACTTGTTTTTCTCTCTTCCTGTTACTGAATCATGTTTTTTTTTTTTTTTCCTTTAATGATGACTGCACTGTGGTGTTTTTGGTGTTAGGAATGAACCATTTTTTAAGGATCCCATTTTTCTGTAAAAATGTTTAAAGTTTCACACCTAATCTGAAAACCATTGCAGGTTTGAGAAATTTGGATGAGCAGTGGAGGCAGCGGCCTCATCCGCTGGGCAACCTAGGCCCCTGCATCGCATCACGTTTTATATGCAGGGCAGCATTTAAATAGTAATTATCTAATGTCATCTCTGAATAAACCTATGGATGGGCAGCTCATATGTCCTGTGTAATGTTTTGTTGCATGTGTAATCACTTATTTATTAACAGCCCGCCCTCTTCGGCCAACAGATGTTTTCTGAATGTGTGCTTCGCCTACACCTCACGACATGAAATAGCCAATGCAGTCAAGGAGATGGCTTGGGGTGTGGAGCAGGGACACATCAAATCCAGGTTAAGTACTTCCACAGCGATTCAGAAGAGGAATTTTGCATCAGTGCAGTCTGTTAAACCTGTTAAGTATAAAAGATTAGTTTTCTCTACTTGGCAATTCCTTGATTAATTTGATGCTCTTGTCTCTGTTGTGTCCAGTGATGTGTCAGAGGCCTTGTTGAGTCAGTGTCTGTATAGTAGTAACTCTCCCAACCCAGACCTGCTCATTCGTACATCCGGAGAGGTGCGCCTCAGTGACTTCCTGCTGTGGCAGGTATGTACAGCGATGAACGCTAATGAAAATGCTAATGATTGCTGCGTCTTCTCTTGCATTAACTTTGGTAAGGACCTACTTTCTTTTCAGTGTCTTAGGACAGAAAGCCACTCTTATTCTCAGGGCTTGTTCATTATACTTCTAGGCTGTACTGTAGAGCAGTGGTTCCCAAACCTCTCCTGGGGCCCCCCCAGCCATTCCATCAATTAGATGTATCCCAGAGCTAGCACACCTGAATCAACTTAACTAATTAACAAACCCTTACCTGTTGAATACAGGAGAGGTTTGGGAACCACTGCTGTAGAGTATTATCCTTGATCCTGTTGATTAGAGGGCAATGTTAAAAGAACCTTGCAGGAAAAAAGGTAATATATTTGTTGTGTGTGGTGTCCTTCAGACATCCCACTCCTGCTTGGTGTTCCAGTCAGTTCTGTGGCCAGAATACACCTTCTGGAACCTGTGTGAGGCCATCCTGCAGTATCAGCTCAACTACAGACCTCTTCAGGTACGTTCTATCCCTGTGATGCATTGAGAAATTACAACATTATCTGATAATTAATTATTTACTTTCTCTTGTTGGCTCAACTTGGACGGATGAGAAATTTTAGTTAATTGCAGTTACAGGTAGAAACACGTGAAACTTGAAATTGAGTGTCATGTTCATAGTCTTCCGTTTTTGATTTTAACACAAAAACACTATGGAATTTTCCTTAGAAGAACACAAATTAGACATCTCCTTCACTGTGAAAAAATAATAATATTAAAAGTAATGTGGGATCCTTGGCATCACGAGTTGGCAGGGCTGAAATGAAATACCCTTCCTACCCAGTACCACATTAAAATGAAAAAGTAAAAACTATATATTTTCGAGACCCCTGGCTAAAATAACCGCACATAACTTACAAGAACAACATGCATAAAACCGAGAGAACTACAGTTTCTAATCATATGTACATAGAGCAGGTGTGGAAAATACAGTGCAAGCTAGTGGTAAAAACATTTACAGCCCCCTACTTCATTATACACAAAGGAAGTTATCTTAGTTTTAACATCATTCAATGTGATAAGATCCTGTCATTTGTAGCACATTGTAGGTGTAGCGTGTAGAGTACTGGGATGTTTTTTCCCCTTTGTGCAGTTCAGGCCTTAGGCGGCATCAACAAAATACTTCTCTGAAAGTGCTGGCAATATTTATCACTCATCAGCTGGCCTATTTATGAATGCAGGTAAAATGGAGGCTGCCTAAGAATGGCCTTGTACATTTAAACATACCAATGGCAGTACTTAATCTCTGCTTAGATCTAACACCAGACCACTCTGATATATATATGTTAAAGTGAAGGATATTGAAACAAACCTCATTTGCACATCATTGCATTCTTTTTTTATTTACATTTTACACTGCGGCACAGTTTTTTTTTTGGAAACGGGGTTGTAGTTTAATACTTCAATAATACTTTGTATGTTAAATCATACCAGTTAATGTTATAATTCTAAGACATTAATAATTCCAAGTGCAAGCAAAAGGCCATAGCGTTTTCAGAAGTAGAAACACCACTGTGTTACTCAGAAGACCAAACTCTCACAAGATTAGTAAATGTTGTGCCATTTTAAAATGTTAAGAAAGTATAGGTCAGTTTGCTACTGAAAAACAGTCACAATGTTGTGATAGTGATTATGTTCTGGTTCCATGTGTTCTAAATTTGGAGTTCTAGTTAGCAAATTCTCCACCCTCAAAGATAACTCTCTGCCATTCTTTTAAGCTTTCTGCACTTCATTCTTGGCAACTTGGCCAACTCATCAGCTGCAAACAACTCCAGTTTTGCAATGTTTGAGGGGCCCATGCTCAACTGTTGATTTCAGTTTTCATAGTTTTCTATGGGATTAAAATCTGGACACATTGTTGGCCACTTCAGAACAGTCCTGTTTCTTTTTTTTGCCATCCTGCATGTTTTTTGTTATTTCTGAGGTTGTTGTCCAGCTGGACCCTAGTTTAAACACTGCGCTCTAAAACAGCTTGATAATCTGATGATTCCATGATGCTTTTCACACATTCAAGTTCTTTGCCAAATAGCTTCAATTTTGTTTAATTGATCAAGAGGATATTTCCCCAGAAGGATTTAGCATGTTTTTTGCTAAGTTCAATCCGGCTTATGTCTCTTACCATTGGGGTCTTCTTGAGCTTTATACCATTTAACTCTTATAGTTTAAGTGTCCAGTGGATGGTGTCGTCTGAATCTGTTCAGTTCACCTTGTAGATATTTAGTAGGTGTACAAGTGCTAAATATCTACAAGGTGAGTACTGGGATGTTTTCCTCCCTTGTGCAGTTTGAGCCTTAGGCGGCGTCAACAAAATGTTCTTCTGGAAGTGTTGGCAATATTTATCACTCGTCAGCTGGCCTGTTTGGGAATGCAGGTAAAATGGAAGCTGCCTAAGAATGGCCTTGTAAATGTAAACATACCAATGGCAATACTTAATCTCTGCTGAGATCTAACACCAGATCACTCTGATATATATATGATAAAGTGAAGGATATTGAAACAAACCTCAGTGCTACATGGTACACAGTGTTCAGCAGGCACATGGAAGCAGGTGACCCTGGGAGATAAGCCCACCCAGTCAGATTAAGCAACAATAAATGTATGTATTCTTCTGTAGACCTTTATGAAATTGAGTAATAATTGATTTGGAATAGGCTAACTGAAGAAAAACGTCAAACCATGTTGATTGTTGAAATAATTGGTGGGTTCTGGCACCTGACATGACTC
The DNA here is from genome assembly GCA_016801175.1 of Esox masquinongy. Taxonomy (NCBI): domain Eukaryota; kingdom Metazoa; phylum Chordata; class Actinopteri; order Esociformes; family Esocidae; genus Esox; species Esox masquinongy. Next base: position 27,604 of record JACXGI010004654.1, on the reverse strand, counting down.
AGGCTATTCATCCATTAGTGTTTTTCTGTGGAAGCTACTCATAGGTTAGTGTTATTTTTCTAAGACATTAATAATTAAAATAAATGAAAGCAAATGGCCATAGCGTTCTCAGAGGTAGAGACACCACTGTACACCTTTCTCAAAAGACCAACTTCTTGCAAGATCAGTGAACGTGATGTCATCTTAAAAGGTTAAGAGAATATAAAAAAGTTATTGCAAAATAGTCACAATATTGCTTTGTCAGCTGTCTAGATATTGACTATTTTCTCATGGCAACATCCTAGGCAGTTCACCTCAGTTTCATGAGCCACATACCTTCAGTTTCGTGACTTGTTCTTGGTCTTATGTAGCACTGACAATTCCTTACCTAAACAAAATAGCTCATTGATGAGATTCATCTGGCACAATCAGATTCTTTCTTTTACTATAAATGTAGACTATTCTCAGACTTTAATTTAACATGTACAATGTGTGCAGTTTGTTCCACCAATATCCTGGATTATATCCATTCCGCTGAACCTACTTAGAAATGTGTTATATAGCTTATGCGCAATAGTTGGTTACAGTAGCGCAGTAAAGCCTCCCAATTTAAATGAAAATTCAATTATTTTATGTGAAGGCTTAGTTTCTGCTCACCAACATTTTTGTGGGGCAATGCTTCTGGAGACTAGCATATGTAACGTTAGTGTATAGCCTTACATGTACAGTTATCACCATAATCCATTACAGACAACAAACAACAAGATGCAAAAACAGTGTTTTATTGCTATTTATTACTTGTTTGAAAAATAGAAAAATACCTTGAGCCTGAGCTTTTTTACAGCAAAAATGTGGGATTTAAAGATGAAATCGTAATCTATTAATGAACCCATACAAAGTGGATACCATTTAAATTTTCTTGTCCTGTATGATGACTTTACATGGAAGCTTTTGCAGTTTTAGAAAAATCATAGACTTAGTTTTGTCAACATTTAAAAGTAACTTCATCTGATGGAGCTGAGCCTGGACACAGTAAAGGCAGAATGCAGTTCTTCAAAGGCCTTCTTTGTGGAGCTACACCACAATAACTCTTCAGCATACACATTTATAACTAGAATTTTACAAATTTGTACCAACATTATAAATATAGATGAAGAACAAGAGGTCCAAGAGCACAAGATAGTGGCACCTCTATCTGTAGTGTTAACTTATCACATGTAGAAATGTGGTTGTCTGTTACTCAAGTAAAAAAATAGCTCATTGAAAAGTCCTATAGAAAACGCTAAACAAAGTAGAAAATAACTGGTATTTGAGTGTCAAAATTAACACATTGAATCACTTTGACTGGACCAGAAAAATGTAAACCTAGTTTCATAAGTGTAACCAATACGTTAAGAAATATGTACAGTGAAATGCATATCAAACGCTGTTCCCTATTTGTTTGGATGTTGCCTGTGTTTCTTAGCCTCCAAATGCTTTTATCGTGATCGCCCAGCTGTATAATGACAAATGTTATCACATGCATTTTATATGATATATTTAGGTTTGGTTTTAACAATCTTGCATTTTCCTTTGGAAATCTCTGGCAAATATCTGGGATTACATTTAATAGCACATGCTATCAAACCCACATAACCAGCATCTTTCAAAATACATGAGGAACATCACCCGACGACAACATATACAATCCCTATTGTCAGACGTCATTTCTACGATTGAACATCTTTCTCTGTAGTCTAAACTAATGCAAGTACTGCACACAACACCCACAAGCACAAAAAATGAAGAAAGGAACTGGACCAAATCTGAACCTAAACATACAGTAGGTGTTTATAGCAGTTTCAGATCTGGCCCAGTCCAGATGTCTGTGGATGTTGAAATAAAGGCTAGGGCCAAAGGAACAACCTAGCAAAATCTTTTCCGTTGGAAACAGAGTGAATATTGGGGATGTAGTAATTAGCTAAGCATTATTTGAGTGAAAGTTTCTGAAGACAAAACGTGGAATTATTTGAGTTTGCTAGATGCTTAGCGTGACAGAAAAATATGCAGATATAGTGTAGTCCACCAGTATTTGAGCAGTGACAAGTTTTGATTGTGTTGGCTGTGTACTCCAGCACATTGGAGTTTAAATGATTCAATGTTGTTGCTGTAAATAAGAATGTGTTTTTAGCATGCCTACCTGGTAAAATAAAGGTAAAACAAATTATGACGGTTAAAGTACAGACTTAATTTGATGGTATTTTCATATTCAATAAACATTTACAAATGACAGCACAATTTATACACAGTCGCCCCAATTAAGGGAACCAAAAGTATTTGGACAATTGGCTTAACAGCTGTCTCTTATTAGGCAGGTGTGTTTGCATTATTAGTGCATGCACAAGACACCTGTCAATGTCCAGTCTTGATTCTAAGATTTGCATTTGGAGTTAGTTAATGGTATCTGACAACACGGAACCAAATAAATGTCAATGCAAAACAAGCTGGCCATCATGGTGCAAATAAATAAATAGATCAGAAACATAGCCGAAACAAGAACGTGGCTAAATCAACTGTTTGATGCATTGAAATGAAAGATTGCAGTGGTTCAGTCAGCAATGGCAAATTTCCTGGTAGATCAAGGTTAACCTCTACAGTGGATGACTAAAGACTCACTTGTCTTCATTGATTGTGTAACTGCCAAAGGCAACATTATGATGAATTCTAAACTGTTAAAGAAATATCTTGTCTGCTCAGATCTAATCAAATTCCTCAGAATCACCGAAGAGCAATGTCTCTATGCAAACTGCTTAAGCAACAAATTGGTTTTTACGGGCCAAAACGTGAAATGTTCTTGACTGGCCATCAAAAAGGCATTCATCCAACTTGAATCCAATTGAGTATGCATTTAATTTGCAGAAGAAATTGTCTGAAGGTAAAGGTACCCCCCCCAAAAAAAAAACAATAACTAAACATTTCTACAGCACAGGCCTGGCATAGCATCATTAGGGAAGATAAACAGCAGCTGGTGTTGTCTATAGGTTGCAGATTTCAGGCAGTCATCAAATGCAAAGGACTTGCAACCAAGTATTAAATATGACAAATGTATTTATTTACAATTACTTTTGGACCCCTAAAATGGAGTGGACAATGTAAACAAAAGGACTGTAATTCCTACATGGTTCAGATTTTTATGGATGTAAATACCTTCAAATTATTGCTGACAGTCTGCACTTTGACATCTTAGTGTTTGTTTCATTTTAAATCCAATGTGCTGCAGTAGAGAGCCAAAACAAAAAAATGTTTCTCTCTATCCAAATACTTACAGACTATACAATGTATTATTTTCTATAAGTAGGGCTACAAAGAAAGACTTGACTGTGAGCCTAGTAATGGGTGCTATTGGTGATGTCTGGTGTATTTTATTCTTTTATTATCTTACCTGGTATGTTTGTTAGCAGTTTCATCAATCATGTTTTATTGCACCCAAGGGTTCTATGAAGTAGGCTACTATATGTAAGCCCTGTTATTTGACAGAGTTCTCAGAATGAAAAGGTAAATTGTCCAGTCAACCCAAATGCATCAAATAAAATGTGCATGTCTCTGAATATATATACTTTACAAATGAAATGGGGACATGCTATTGATCTACCACATTGTCTGTTAATGAAAGTGTACAGTTTTACAGAGAGTACAGAACTGTCAGGGGTATTTAGAGATTCATGCACATACACAATAAAAATGTGCCATCTTTCCCCTTTAATCTCTTAAAGGCACTTGCACATGGTTTGAACGAAACCGCTAGTCACGTTAGTTATCGGTTGTCTTTGGGGAAAAAAAGTAATCCTGCCCATTCTGGCAATTGCAAAGCCGATTCTACCCACCTGAGTGTTTTGTTCACCTGTCCTTGCATTTAAGCAACTGTTCATTTCAACCCCTGTATATATACTGATATAGAAGCACCGTTACTGTACAAGCAAAATAAATGAACTTTGAAAACAACTCACTGCACATCTGTGTGGTTAGTACAGTCCCATGAAGGCCAAAGTCTGCACACTGGTTTCCCTTAAATACCTCTAGTAGAAGTATTGTAACAACTGTGTGAAACCCAGTCCTCTGTGTGAATGACTGTAGATGTTAAAATGTCTTACAGAAAGCCAGAGACCAACACCAAGAGGACCAAGCCATTCAGCAGCTGGAGGCAGACCGGGCCTGTGTAGCAGAACTCCTACATCACTGTAGCAATGGAAAGCCACTCGATGCCCAGAGGAGACAGGAAGCACTGCTCCAATACACTGCCAGCCGAGAGGAAAGGGTTCAGGACTTCCTTTGCGCACTCCAGCACAAGAGAGACTTGTTCATTACTGACTTAACCAGCCAGGCTGCTCTCATTTAGAGGGGACGTAGGGGGTGATGGTGCTCCCCATCTTGGCTAGGGGGAGCCACCCCATCTCCTGATGGAACATGGTTGGAAATGTCTTATTTTGTATGAGTGATTTGTATGAAGATAAGGCCATTTTACCCCTATGGGGCTGTTTGTAGTCTGTATTTATGTTTGTAGTCTGATCAATACCTAATAAAAAGAGTGTGGTCAAATGGTAAATCTATGTTGTTCTGTGAAATGGGTCCATCAAATGCAGGCTGGATATTGGTTTAGAATGGCCCAGTCCTTTGGATAGATGCAAAATGGAATCGGTCAAGTAAAGTTCTCCGTGGTTATTACTGTGCAGTGTGTATTTCACGGTAATGAATACATATATTCTTTAATGTATGCATGTCTTTTTTCACTGGTTTTACGCAGACAGCCCAAATTCTGATCATAGTTTCACATCTTGGTCTTTTGACCAATTGCATTTGACCAACCTCAAATATCTGGATCTTTACAGCGTAGTGCCCAAGTAAAAAAAAAAGCTCTTCTAACAGAACTATTCAATCTCTGTCAAGACGATCTGCTAATGTAATTGGTCAAAAGATACATTTTTGGAAAAGAAAATATCAGAATTAGGATGCCTGTATATATTTTATCTTACAGAATGGACTTATGTTCATTGTGTTCAATGTTTCTTTATTCTGCATTCCATTAGTCCAATCCCAAATCTACCCTTAAGCCGTACAACCTGTGTATTGACTAGTTTAATCAGTCTGTTAATAGCACCCCTTTCCCTGAGACAGGGTTAGATTCACCATAATTGTATAAAATCGTCTGACATCTCTGCAAGAGTGTATGATCTAGGGCTTAGGGGTCAATTTGCGATCGGTACTAAAGTAAAATAAAAAATATTTTCCTTGAGGTTACTATGGATGCACCAGGGAGGCTGCAGTGCTCCCTGTCGAGCCTTGGGAGAAACAACGCAACCTTGTACAGTGGACTGGTATTGTTTTTACACTATCTCTTTAAAAAAATGGAAACGCCCACAACCACGTGATTTTGTTTTCATCCAATGTCTGACTTCAAAATATAAAAACTGGTTCAAACCGGTTTCTAGCTTATATTTCCATACAAAAACTTAATATAACGTTCTGTCATTATTTTGCATTCACCATTGTTGTATTGCTAACGTGGCTAGCTTCGAGCTCGGAGTGAGAATCCAACTTAACTCACAGAAGTGAAACATTTTAAATTGCATTGCCGACCATCAACATGCCTAAAAGAAAGGTGAGGAATGTGTAATTTTCTAGTTAAAATATATATATATTATATATGTATTTTTTGCCTCCATCTTGCTGTTTTTACATTGCATTTGCATTAGGTCTCTTCGTCAGTGTATGTCGTCGTTTAGAAATGGCGGTAACACGGGTCATCTTCTCAATGCAGTCGTAAAATTAATGAATACCTATTAAAAATAACCTACATAAGAAAACGGTACACTTATCTGTACACATATTTTTCTTACGTTTTTTCGTCCTTTGCATTAAACTAATCACTAATTTTAGTAGGTATATGCATCAACTCAAGCTCACTCAGCGACTTAAGTTGTGCTGCTGCTCGCAGATGAAATGTGATGTGCATTACTGTACACAGGCATGTACTAGATAGATGCATTTTATATCCTTCATATTGCAACAATTAAGGAAACAATTTCATTGTGTAGCTGAATGTGGTATTTGGGAGCTTTTCAGTGTCATTGTTTGATTTAGGCAGGACTAAATCCTGATGAGCCACAAATTTGTGGGAAAAGATGCTAACTTGGTCGTTTTTCAATACAGTTTGCGCATGACCCAATACTGACATGTAAATGGTAACGGATTGTCTACGTTATTGGCGAATAATTGTAATTCCATGCCAAATAATTCAATGTGGTTAAGTAATATTTGCTACAGCAAATCTGGTTTGCCAATCAAAGTTGGTTATCTAGCGAAGTATTTTTTTATTACCCGGCCCCTACTCCTTCCAACGTTAGGCTGCCATCTTTCCATGGCTAACTAGCTATCATCTCTAGTCTAGGTAAAAGCAAAACAGCATATGTAGCTAGCTGAGTACTGCTTGTGGTTTTCTTTTTCATTTCGGTTCATAATTGAACCACTAAAAGTTATTCAAACCATATCAGCGTAGTAGATTATATCAATGTTCATTCCGAGTCCGTCGAAATAATGTTGCTAGCAATACTGATCGTGTAAATCTAGGATTAGCTAACTTAATCTTGTTGAAGGCTGTCGGGCGCGAATTGATGCAAAACAAAGGAAGTGCCAAGCGCGCGTACTGACTCATTGTGACAGCACAGATTTGAATTTGAATAAGCGCGGGAATTCCGTGCTTTATAAAATGGAACGTTAGTTTAAAACAGCGGAAACGTATGTCTGGAAAAAAAGATGTTTGGTTACTTGACTGATTTAGTTAGATGTACAAAATATACATCATTAAACAGGAGCTCACGATTGACGCACTGCTGAGATGTATGTAGCTAGATATTGCTTCTTTGGATCAAGAATAAGTAGGGCAACAATGGGTATGACATTCCCTCCAGTTACATTACTTTCTGCAAAGTGAAAATACTGTGCTGTTTTTCCTCCCATACAACTGGATGATTGATTACATTTGTGAATATATTTATTTATTATTAAATGTTGACAATATGTTTAAGAATGCAATTTTCAGCACATTTCTAAAAATGTGTTCATCTGTTTTCACAGAGTGCTGCCAAAGGCGATGAGGTAGACATTATTTTTCTTATTTTGTTTATTGTTCAATTATTTTTTTCTAAAATGTTAGCTTGTATGTTAATTGTTATAATGCTCAGACTAGAAATTTAAGGTTTTATGGGAAATTCTTAAAGCCCTAATAAGCCATCTAAACAAGATAATGCTTGACATGTTACTATAAACAGCAATAATACGATATATAAGGTTTCTTGTTGTCTAAAGGGAGATGGTTATTGTAGTAACTGAGTTTTTTATAGTTAGGCTTTAGTCATGGCATGTGGATTTGTAATGTCTGTCTTTTTCAGCCTGCAAGACGTTCCGCAAGATTGTCTTCTGTAAGTACTGCCATCGAAACAAGACATTCAAGATTCATCTGCCATCGAAACAAGACATTCATTTGTTTTGTGTTTTGCAAACAGTTATTTGCCGTGATCATTAATTACATGTTTGTTTGTTTGTTTTTAGAGACCTGCCGCCCCCAAGCCAGCTGCCAAACCCAAGAAAGTAGCAGCACCAAAAGTATGTTAACTGTCTGAGTTTTAGTAAATAATTTGTTAACCCTAAGCAGTATTGATTAGTGACCTTTGGCATCAACTCAGATGTTTAACTATTTCCTCTAATTTCATACATCCACTTGATAAAAAGTCTTTGCTACATATTTGAAAATGATCTCAAATATGTAGCACTTTTATGCATGTGACAAGATACATTCCATGTTGAAATAAGTGAGAAGATGTACACCTACCTGTAGTCAGCTTTCGCTAAGATGTTGTTTTTTTAGAAGGCAGCCAAAGGAAAGAAGGCAGCTGAGAATGGTGACGCCAAGGCTGAGGTTAGTTTTCTTAGACAGCATGCACACATTGGGGGTTTGCCGCTCAATACCTTGCAATCTTTCAGACACAATTACTACAAACACACTCCTGCTACATGTCAGGTAATGCTGACAGTTAGTACACTAATTACATAGAACCTCTGCACTCTCAATCTAGTCAGCTTACTACCATCCTGGCATCAGTTGGTGCATATGATTGAATCAATCTTAATGGGGTTTGTTTGACACTTCTGCTATATTTTTATTTTTTCTTCCGCTAGGCAAAGGTGGAGGCCACTGGAGATGCCAAATGAAGATCGGTTGAAGTTTTGATTATTATGTGTACTTGGTGACTGTACAGTTTAAAAATAAGTATTTTTTACCAAGTTTTATATTAAAAGATATCATTTATAGTTCATTGTGGGCTTGCATTTGAGGTAATGAAGCTGTTCCAAGGTTTTTTTTTTTTTTTAATTATTTTTGTCTCACTTTCATATCCATTTTATGCCATGTTTAAATGAATACCGTCCATATCCTGTTAACTAAAAAGAAAAATACCGTTCTAATCCCGTTTTGTTTTTAACTGATGAATGTTAAAAATATTTTTCCTACATTTTGTTTTAAAATGTTTTTAAAACCCAAACATTATCGTAAGGCAGCTAAAGTGTGTTTCTAAAATGTTTAAGAGGAATAGGGGTTTTGCCACTATCTCCATTTAGTTTTTTACTGTACAAGTAATGAATTACTTACCAAATGTTTTTAAAATACTGTATCATCATTAAGATCTTGAGACAGAAAACAGTTTGAAAGTAATCACTAAAAATAATTCGCTTGTATTAGGTCAACACACAGAATCAACCCAGATACAATTAATGTGAACGTAATCATTTGTTAAATCTGATACAAACTCTTGTTTATTTCATTAAATTATGTTCTGTAAAAACAGTGGAAGAAAGCTTTTGTGACTCCTATGAAATTTAAATGTTCTAAATGTTCTTGAATAAAATGATACAAAAATACATATTTTGGTTTAATTGGAATTTTAGTAATCTAGAAAGACTGTTACATCCAGGCAACTTATGTTGAACAACCCAGTAATAGTAGCTAAATTTTACTCAATAGTATGAGTAAAAAGACATCTCAAGAGTAATAGAGCAAACTAAGTACTTTGAAAAATTACCCAACTAACTTGTTTGTGTGCACATCTATAGTGCCCTCCACAAAAGATGAGTAAAAAGGGTTATAAAAAATTAACCTTTTGGTGAATTAGCTAAATGTCACACTGAAAACAATGAGAAACATCCAACTTTTAATTAAAGTAAATTTATTTTAGGGAAAAAAATCAGTCATCAAGAAATAATAAAACCATGTGTGCCACAATTATTGGCACCCCTGCATTTAATTGTACAACCTCCTTTTGCCAATAAAACAGCACTGAGTCATCTGTAACATCTGATAAGGTTGGAGAATACAATGCAGAGACCATTCCTCTTTACAGAATCTCTCCAGATCATCCAGGGTCCTTGGTCCTCTCATGCGCTCTCTTCAGCTCAACCCACAGGTTTTCAATGGAGTTTAGGTCAGGGGACTGAGATGGCCATGGCAGAAGCTTGAGTTTGTGTTCAGTTAATCATTTTTGTGTTGATTTGGACATATGTTTATGATCATTATCCTGCTGGAAGATCCAATGACGACCCAGTTTTAGTTTCCTGGCAGAGGCAGCCAGATAAAGATTTAAAATGTCCTGGTATTTCAAGGAGTTCATGATGCCATCTACCCTAACAAGATTCCCAGGGCCTTTGGAGGAAAAACAACCCCACATCATCACAGAACCTCCACCATACTTAACAGTGGGGATCAGATTTTTTTCTTCGGTATAGCCATCCATCTGTTTATGCCAAACCCACCTTGAGTGTTTTTTGCCAAAAAGCTCCGTTTTTATTTCATCTGACCATAGCACTCGCTTCCAGTCAAAGGTCCAGTAGCGTTTGGCATACTCCAGTTGCTTACGATTGTGGCGTAATGACAGGAACAACTTTTTTCTGGCATGCCTTCCAAATAATTCATTGGCACGGTGGTGGCATCTAATGGTAGTTTTGGAGACTTGGTAACCCCAAGATGCGACTTTGTAAATCTCCAACAGTGATCTTTGGGGATTTTTTTGCCTCTCTTACCATCCTCCTCACTGTGAGTGGGGGCAAAATATACTTCGGCCCTCTTCCAGGCAAGTTTATAATGGTACGAGTTGCTTTAAACATTTTCAGTATTGCCCTAATGGTAGATAAGGGCATTTTCAGGTGAGTAGCTATTTTTTATAGCCATTCCCTGACTTGTGAACCTCAACACACTTTTCCCTCATTTGATTTGTGTTCTCGTCTTTCTCATGTTGATATATGAATAAGGGAATATGGCTTCTGTCACCTCATATTTATGCCCCAGTGAAACAGGAAGTAATGAATTACTGCTTGAAAGTTCCTAAACACTCTGATCACTTAAAAAAAAAAGTAAAATCTAAATGGACAAAATGCTTCAGTTACATTTTGTTCATAAGAAGTTCTAGGGTGCTAATAATTGTGGCACACATACTTTTGTTCAAAATAATTATTTCTTGGTAATTTCTTTCACCTGAATACATTTACTTAAATTAAATGTAGGATGTTTCTCATTTTTTTCAATGTGACATTAAGCTAAATCACCAAAAGGTGATTTTTTATAACCCTTTTTTACTCATCTTTACTAGTGGTGCCAATAATTGTGGAGGGTACTGTATGTTTCCAAGAGCTGATTGCCTATGAGACAGATGGCCACTACTACCAATAATGGCCAGGTCAGACTTCCCTGCCAGCTCTGGTCACCTGGTATCTTCACTTAATAATGCATGTAGACTGTCCTATATAGGGCTACTATTGGATATGTTTTACTGTGCCAGCCAAACTGAGTGTTTGCCATGTTGCACTCGGGTTCTGCCTTGATTTTTCTTACATCTATCCTTAAGTCAGTGCTAAGATGGAAGAATATGCAGACATCCTGTTGTAACTGCGGCTGATTTTTAAAACTAAAAGGCCCCTTTAAAAAATAGATACTTCATTGTTAAATGTTATTCTAAAGTAAAGTGTGTTATTTGTAGATTTAAGATACTTAAAAATATGACTATTGAAAACATGTACAATATATAATTAAAGTAATAAAATATTGTTTTATACTTTCATAACACAATGTATTCATTTTTGTTGTATTCCCCAATAAAAAAATAGACACTACCAGTAATTGTTAAGGGTTTTAAAGTAATATAAATTTAAACAGAACTTTTTAAATATTTTTTGAGGAGCATCTTTCCAAATTGTGCTTACTAAGGGTTACTTTGGAAGGGGCCACAGTCTCCCTGTGTCAGTCTAGGATTACTCCGTCTGTTTAAGGAAAAAGCAAAGGGGATATTTGTCAGTTTGCACACAAGGTCCAGATTCACATTTAACTCACCTACATTTATCCTAATCCCTACTGTACGAATTAGAGAGATGCTGGGAGCTCCCCAATAAGTGGGGATAAATGTCTGGTGTGATGATGCTCTTATAATCTCCTCTTTCTCTCTGTTCTGTGATCTGCTATTGCAAAGTATTGTTCCATGGCCATGAAATGGAAACTGTCTTTGACTGGGGTGTTTCATTTTTTCCATTAGATTCATATTAACAATAAAAAATACCTCAATGACACTGAATTGTATGATACTGGTTCTTAACTACTGTGTCTGGGGATTTCAAATTGACCCTTTTTACTGGGGAGAACTTTTCATTTAAATCCTACCTTAACATCTGTAAAATGCTTTAACAACATTCCACTGAAAAAATGCTGTCTGCGGTGACAGTAGATTCCTGCTGAAAAAATAACCTAATGAAGCTGATCTTAACATTATGACTGGATTCTTTAGGAGAGTGTCTTTATTGGAGACAGCTTTTAATGTTTTACAACTACACCCATACGGAAATCTAATATGGCCATATACATTAAAAAACTAATTACATATTTCAATCTGACATGAATAAAAATGGCCAATTCTTGAATATTTTGACATATATGTACATATATTTACATATGTGTCGATCAAACCAAATAAATACAACATATATGCTCATATAAGACATATAAGTTACATACATATAGTCATGTATTACATTTCCGTATGGGCAGTAGCAAATAGCAGTAGAGTACTGCGATGAAAATACATTTTTGGTGACAGTTGACAGCATGTTTTCCTATAAAACCACTACTGAAAGACACAGCGGCTTTGGAATGTATTCACACCCATTCACTGTCTCCCGATTTTCTTGTGTTATAGACTTCATTCATTATTTATTTTATGAATTTATTTTTGCCATCAATCTACACACAATACACCATAATGAAAAAAACCTGTGCGAAATTTGTGCCAATTTATGAAAAAATAAAGAAATATCGAATGTACATAGGCCAACTGTAAGTATTCCGATCCTATATTAAGTACTTTGTAGAAGTGCAAATTAGTCTTCTTGGCTATGCCTCCAGCTTTGCACACCTGAATTTGTCCAATTCCTGTATCTTCAGAGAATTGTCCTGATGCCACTGTCTAACATTGTCGAGGCTGTGTGCTTCAGGTTGTCGTCGTCTTGAGAGATTAATCTTCGCCCTAGTTTGACGTCTTGTGATCTCTGGTTCAGGTTTTTTTTTTTTCAAGGACTTCTTTGTATTTTGTTCCTAACAATTTTTAAAAATAATCATCTCCAGATCTATGGAGAGTTCCTTGATGAAGGACACATTTGAGCTCAAATTGGAGTTCATTGGCAAAAAGTCTAAATGTACATGAAAAATGGCAGTTATTCATTTTCAATAAATTGACACACATTTCTAAAAAATAAAATGTTTTTTGCTTTATAATGTATGGAATTTTGTGTGTATATTTATGGTTAATCACTTAAAAAGTCTAAAACATAAACAGTGTCAAGAAAGTTATGGTGTGTTAATACTTTCTGAAGGCACAAACTAACTTTTCCTATTTTCCTGGTTCCTATTAGTAGTCTGAAGATTTCAACTTTTTCACCTATTTTTTTCCCCAAATGTTTATTTATTATTATTTTTTAACACACATAAAAAACAGAATACTACAGAAATAAGATGTTTGCATTGTCTTATTCAAGGATATTTCTTAATCTTTTTACTATTTTCCACATTGTAGAATAATTTTGAGGACAAAACTATGCAATAATACATATGGCATCATATACTAACCAAAAAAGTGTTGAATAAATCAAAATACATTTATGTATGGATTCTTAAAAGTAGCCAGCATTTGTCTTGATGACAGCTTTGCACACTCGCATTCTGTCAACCAGCTTTTTGAGGTAGTCACCTGGAATGCTTTTTCAACAGTCTTAGGAGGTTGAACAGGCAGAAGAACTTCTAAGATTTTGGGGTCTTTTTAGTAGGTCTTTGTGGACAAAGAATTAGATGACTTACCCATCCTAAGTGCTCTCCCCCTTGATAAGTAAACCTTATTTAAAATACAGGATATTGTTTTGAGCTGCTTCTTCAAATGAATTGCTGCATTGCCTGCTCCTAGCAGGCTTGGGAAAATTTGGAACTCCAATGTCGCACTTATAGCTTTTTTTGAACTGCTGTCTTTTATACCAAAATTCAAAGTAGGCCTAAAAGTCAATAATCACAGGGCAGTAAGACTCTGCCAATTACTAGCGTTTAATTAGTCCAGTATCACAACCCCATTTCGAAAAAAGTTGGGATGCTGCATAAAATGTAATTAAAACAGAATGCAATGATGTGCAAATCGTTTAAACCCTATATCCAATTGAAAATAGTACAAAGACAACATATCAAATGTTGTAATGAATGAAACTGAATGAAACTGAGAATGAAACTGAGACATTATATTGTTTCTTGAAAAATATACACCCACTTTGAATTTGATGCCAGTAACACGTTTCAAAAAAGTTCAAAAAAAGACTGGAAAAGTTGTGTAATGCTGAAAAACTAAACCTGGTGGAATATCACACAATTAATTAGGTCAATTGGCAACAGGTCAGTAACATGACTGGGTATTAAAAGATCATTCCAGAGAGGATGGGTCTGTCAGAAGGGAGGATGGGGAGGGGTTCACCGGAGAAATCTCTGTATGCAAGGGACAAGGCTGAAAACCAGTATTGGATGGCTGTGATCTTTGGGCCCTCAGACGGCACTGCATTAAAAAACAGACACAATTCTGTAGTGGAAATCACTACATGGGCTCAGGAACACTTCTGAAAAAAACATTGTCGGGGAACACAGTACGCCACTGCATTCACAAATGCAAGTTTTCCAATGCTAAGAAGAAACCATATATAAACAAGATCCAGAACCGCCGCCGCCTTCTCTGGGCCCGAGTTCATTCAGGATGGATGGAGGCGAAGTGCAAAACTGTCCGGTGGTCTGACAAATCAAAGTTTGAAATTATTTTGGACACTAAAGAGGAGAGTGACCATCCGGCTTCTTATCAGCGTGCAGTTCATAAGCCAGCATCCGTGGTGGTATGTGGGTGCATTAGTGCACATGGCATGTGTGACTTGGACATCGGTGAAGGTACCATTAATGCTGAACAATATATACAGGTTTTGGAACAACATATGCTGCCATCCCGACAACGTCTTTTTCAGGGAAGGCCTTGCTTATTTTAGCAAGACAATGCCAAACCACATTCTGGACGTGTTACAACAGCATGGCTCCGTAGTAAAAGAGTCCGGGTGCTAAACAGGCCTGCCTGCAGTCCAGACCTGTCACCCATTGAAAACATTTGGCGCATTATGAAATTAAAAATACGACAAAGGAGACCCCAAATTGTTGAGCAGCTGAAATCCTATATCAAGCAAGAATGGGAATACATTTCACTTTCAAAACTACAGCAATCAGTCTTCTCAGTTCCCAAACGCTTAAAGAGTTTTGTTAAAAGAAGAGGTGATGCAACACAGCGGTAAACATGCCCTGTCCCAACGTTTTTGAAACGTGTTGCTAGCATCAAATTAAAAATGTATTTTTCCAAATACAATAACATTTCTCAGCTTCAACATTTTGATATGTCAGGGTTGTACCATTGAAGACACAGTTTCGGTGTGCGCAGAATATATGTAGTGAACTGATTTTTTTGTAGAATTTAAGATTAACGCCTGATAGATAGCTAGAGAAATCTAAGATTTTAAGTTGTTTGACAATAGCTGTTATGTAGCCAGCTAAAGTTTGTTCTATACTGACATTTTGTGTAACATCTAACCTAGCTGGCTTGTCTGGCTGGTTTGCTGGGTAGCCGACGTACCTACTGTAATACCTTTAACCCAGTTGGGTTATTTGAAAATTCATAAGCTAATGTGTTGATTTTTCATTTCCTAATTACCAAACGAAGCCACAAAAACCTTGCTGGAGTTGACAGTGGTGCTAATTAACAAGCTATTTAGTGCACCTACGTATTTACATTGAGCCTCAATAAAATTATTGACTGCTGACCTTATGCAGGTTGTAAGAGTGAGTTAGATTATCTAATTTAGATATTGAGGAGGAAACATTTGATATTGTTTGCAAATATATAATTCAGTTTACCTACTACACTGCTCCTACACCATTTATTGTATGCCAGTAAATTACAAAGGTAGAGTAATATTTTTTGAAAGACTTTCCTTTATATCAATACAGATGGCCAGGGGTCTCCAGAGAAGAGACAGAAAGGGACAGGCAGTTGGCCTAGAGGATATAGCTTATCTTTTTGACCTGCCAGTAAATTCACCCCAAATTGACTCTTGTAATACAGTGATGAGCCAAAACATTATGACCACATGCCTTATATGCTGTTTGTCCTCTGCATGCCGTCAAAACAGCACCGACCTGCCGAGGCATGGACTCTACAAGACCCCTGAAGCTGTCCTGTGGTACCTGGCACCAAGACTTTAGCAGCAGATCCTTCAACTACTGTAAGTTGCGTGGTGAAGCCGCCATGGATTGGACTTGTTGGTCCAGCACATCCCACAGATGGTCATGGTTCATCATGTTCCTCAAACTATTCCCAAACAATGTGTGTAGTGTGGCAGAGCGTGTTATCCTGCTGAAAGAGGCCACTGCCATCAGGGAATACCATTACCATGAAGGGATGTACCTTGTCTGTAACAATGTTTAGGTACAGTTGTGCTCAAAAGTATGCATACCCTTGGAGAATTGGAAATATATGTACCATTTGTAAAGAAAACATGAGTGAGCAGGCAAAACACATGTCTTTTATTTCTTATGGGATTCACATTGAACTGTAGGTTATAACAGAATGGCACAATCATAAAACAAAACATGGCAACAAAGAAAAAAATTAACTGACCCCTGCTCAAAAGTCTGCATACCCTTAGTTCTTAATACTGTGTATCGCCCCCTTTAGCATCAATGACAGCGTGCAGCCTTTTGTAATAGTTGTCTATGAGGCCCCAAATTCTTGCAGGTGGTATAGCCGCCCATTCGTCTTGGCAAAATGCCTCGAGGTCATGCAAAGTCTTTGGTTGTCTTGCATGAACGGCACGTTTGAGATCTCCCCAGAGTGGCTCGATGATATTAAGGTCAGGAGACTGTGACAGCCACTCTAGAACCTACACCTTTTTCTGCTGTAACCACTGGAGGGTCAACAAAGGCCCTGTGCTTAGGGTCGTTGTCATGCTGGAAAGTCCAAGATCGTCCCATGCGCAGCTTTCATGCAGAAGAATGCAAACTGTCTGCCAGTATTTTCTGATAACATGCTGCATTCATCTTGCCATCAATTTTCACAAGATTCCCCATGCCTGGAGAGCTAACACACCCCCAAAACATCAGTGAGCCACTACCATGCTTCACAGTGGGGATAGTATTCTTTTCACTATAGGCCTTGTTGACCCCTCTTAGCCCTTATGGTTGTGACCATAAAGCTCTATTTTGGTCTCATCACTCCAAATTACAGTGTGCCAGAAGCTGTCAGGCGTGTCAAGGTGTTGTTGGGCATATTGTAACCGGCCTTTTTTGTGGCATTGGCGCAGTAAAGGATTCTTTCTGGCAGCTCGACCATGCAGCTCATTTTTGTTCAAGTATCGCCGTATTGTGCTCCTTGAAACAACCACACCATCTTTTTCCAGAGCAGCTTGTATTTCTCCTGAGGTTACTTGTGGGTTTTTCTTTGTATCCTGAACAATTCTTCTGGCAGTTTTGGCTGAAATCTTTCTTGGTCTACCTGACATTGGCTTGGTATCAAGAGATCCCCAAATTTTCCACTTCTTAATAAGTGATTGAACAGTACTGATTGGCATTTGCAAGGATTTTGATACCTTTTCATATCTTTTTCCATCTTTATAAAGTTCCATTACCTTGTTACGCAGGACTTTTGACCGTTCTTTTCTGCTCCCCATGGCTCAGTATCTAGCCTGCTCAGTGCATCCACATGGGAGCTAACAAACTCATTGAATATTTATACACAGACACTAATTGAAATTTAAAAAGCCACTGGTGTGGGAAATTCACCTTTAATTGCCATTTTCACCTGTGTGTGTCACCTTGTGTGTCTGTAACAAGGCCAAACATTCAAGGGTATGTTAACTTTTGATCAGGGCCATTTGGGTGATTTTTGTTACCATTATGATTTCAAAAGGAGCCAACCATGTGATAATAAACAATTCTTAAATAAAATATTTTTTTTTGCATGATAAGTCATATTTTCCAAATCAATGCCAAAGTTTCACATTTTCTGCCAGAGTATGCAAACCTATGAGCACAACTGTGGCTCCGGAGGGGGTGAAGATGGAGGAGATGAAGCTGGAGGCAGTAAGGTCATGGCCAGTCACGAAGACCATTAAGGCCTTCATTGGATTTGCCAACTTCTACCGCTGGTTCATCCGGGGATTCAGCACCATCACCGCGCCACTCACGTCGCTGCTAAAAGGCCAACCTCAGTGCCTCCACTGGACCCCGGAGGTGGAGAAGACCTTCCTCAACCTGAAGGGCAGATTCACCACTGCTCCCCTGCTACGCCACCCGGACCCGCTCAAGCCCTTCACGTCGTCTTGGATGCGTCCTCTGGTCAGGGTGGGGGGAGTTCTCTCACAGCAGCACAGGAATCCTCCCAGACTTCATCCCTGTGTGTACTACTCTAGGAAGTTGACTGCTGCGGAGAGGAAGTACGATGTGGGTGACCATGACTTACTGGCAGTGAAGTTGGCACTGGAGGAGTGGATACATTGGCTCGAGGGTGCCTGTGAGCCGTTCACAGCCCTCGGGGACCATCGGAACCTAGAACACGTCAGGGCTGCGCGGCACCTCAACTCCCACCAGGCCTGAGGGTCTCTGTCCTTCGAGCACTTCCAGTTCACCCTGACATACCGACCAAGGACAAATAATGTCAGGGCGTATGCACTCTCCCGTCTTCACGACCAAGGGGCAGAACTGCCGAAGGATACACCCATCCTGTCCGCTTTGCGCATTGTGGGGCCTGTCTCCTGGGACACTGACGCAGACATTCAACGAGCAGGGAGACGGGACCCCGCACTACAAACGTGCCCCCTGCACAAAACCTACGTGTCCCGGAGAGTGCGGGCTGGTTGGTGACTTGGGCACACACCACTCCAGCAACCAGGCACCCAGGCATCACCCGGGACCCTGGAGGCGCTGTGGGAGAAGTATTGGTGGCCTGGCATTAGAAGGACTGTGTGGCACTATGTACCGTCATGCACTGTGTGCGCACAGTCGAAGGCACCGCGAACGGCTCTGGCACCTGGTCCCACATCAGTGAACTTTGTCATGGACCTGCCACGGTCAGAGGGGAACACCACCATCGCCGTGGTAATGGATTGGTACTCGAAGACAGTCTGGTTTGTTCCACTGCCCGACCTCCCTGCTGCCCTCCAATTCGCTGAGGTGCTGTTCCAGCAGGTTTTCCAGCTGTATGGCCTTTTTCTTCGATCGCCGCCCCCAGTTCACATCTCGGGTGTGGAAAGCCTTCATGTCCAGACTGGGGGTTGTGGTCAGCCTCATGACCGGGTACCACCCGCAGGCCAACGGGCAGGGCGCGCACCGACCAAAAGCTTGGGAGGTTCCTCCGGTCATACTGCTAAGACTGTCCAGGGGCACTGTAAATATTGTCTTTGTAAACATTTTTTTTTGTTATAAAAATATATTATGGATGTTACAAAGTTTGATAAAAGTGTGGTAAACGTGTTTATGTTTTAGAAAAATGTTTTTAAAACCAAGCTTTTCAAACTACTACTCTGTCAGCAGAAGCTCAGCACTGGGATTAAATGTCAATGTCTTGCCTATGGGGGAGGGCTACACCAATGAGATACTGGGGATTTCATGACATGACTTTCAAAGCATAGTGTAAATGGACCACTTTGGGACATCTTCATGTATTTACGAAGGTAGCTCTAAATCAGGTATTGGTGTTATCTAGGCAGGTATTGGTGTTATCTGTTTGGGGCTAGATAGCCCCAAACAGCAAGAGTCACTCAGTCACTGTGTTCATAGCAATACCATAGGGCTAGGACAAGAAAGATTGGACAAGACAAACATTTTATCTGCATTAAACATGCTGCAACCTCAAATTACATAAGAAAGAGGAAAGCAAAATGCTTATACTTGATATACTTGTTACGGGAATGGAAGAAAACTTGGTTGCGTGGCTGCACACTGGGAATACTTTGTGTGGCTAAGCTAACTATTAGCAAAGCTGTTAGACAAAGCTAACATTGCATACAGCTAGAACAATCAAATATCACTTAAAGTGCAAGCTGGACAGTCTTCTCATCAGTACGCAAAGTCAAAGCTAACTCAATTGATAATTTTCATACTTTTGAGATACATACTGTATCTTGCAAGATATTTTGATGAGATATGTGTGTTTCTTGTACTGCAGTCATGTAATTTGTCATTTGTATGAACTGTACTCCCGTTTCTAATTTGATCACATGTTTCAGGTAGGCCTGCAGCAGATAATCTATTTAAGTGGTCAATGGAATTAGTTTAGCTATATCCATCCCAGCTGGCAATGACCTATAAGTCTGCCAGCAGAGTGCTGTCAGCAGCCTGCCACGGCTGGGCCTCCATCAGTGGAATATCTGCAACCTGATTATCCACCCATTCACGTTTGTAGGTCTGCACACTTTTAGCGGCCTGCCGTGATCGGGCCTTTGTTGGTGGACCAATTGCATGCAGGACCATTTTTGCTATCTGGTTTGTTGTGAAATGTGAAGTGTAATCAGTGAACTAGACTAACCAGCGGGCTTGTGTTTAGCATTGGCCGGGGAAGAAGGAGAAAGTCTGTTAAGAGAACGGTGGGGGGCCAGCAAAACTGCAAACACCCGAACCCATTCCTCCCCAACAGCCACCAGGAGTAGGCTATGCCCCAGAGTCAACACTGTCTTGCCAACAAGACAATTTGTTTTCTGTTTTCTGATTACTCCCTCACCTTAGCCCCTCCCACTTCTATTTAAACTTGAAACTTAAAATTAGTAGTATATTATCTAAGGTTGATAGACTGATATACCAACAGAATATAAAATTGAACTAAATGTATTAGAATGGACTATGATGGAGTTGCGGTGTAGGCCCAGTATTCCATAGGCAAGACACAGGGTTGGGTAGGTTACTTTTTAAATGTAATCTGTTACAGTTACAAGTTACCTGTCCACATTTGTAATCAGTAACTTAACTTTTAGATTACTTTCATATTAAGAGGCATTAGAAAACAAATAGGGATAGCCTACATATCCTACACCAGCAATTTGGCTACATAGCTGGCCAAAAACGGAATTTGCATTTTAACTTATGG
This sequence comes from Esox masquinongy, assembly GCA_016801175.1. Lineage (NCBI taxonomy): Eukaryota > Metazoa > Chordata > Actinopteri > Esociformes > Esocidae > Esox > Esox masquinongy. The sequence continues at coordinate 6,866 of JACXGI010004654.1, read as the reverse complement.
GTGTGGTACAGCGCCTTTGGAAAAGGTTTCTAAACCATTGCTTTCTACTTCAGTATGATTGGGCTACGTCCCTACATTACACTAAAGGTATGTCAGCGATTCAGTCGTTCCAATTAATCCAATAACCCTCGATCTTCCAGAATCTGGCTATTTATCTGAACATAACCCAAAATCGAAGTATGTGTTAGCCTTTTCTGTTATTTGTTTTATTCATGTTTTTAATTGCTTCAAAACATTGTTGAAAAATAAATGGCAATTTCTCAAAAAGGGTATTGACATTCTATATAAAAATCATGACATCCGTATCTTTTCGCGCATACGCTAAATCTGCAGTTGTCTGATGTTTTGCACCACAACCACCAACATTGTCAAAACGTTGCAGAAACCCCAGGCACGCGAACGCACGTTTGCAATCGTGAACACTCGCACACAAATACGTTTCACCCGCGCGAACGTAACATGATTATTAGGGCCACCAGCAATTGATTTTCTAATCGCAAATGAACTGTGATTATACACCTGCATTCTTATCTTAAAGTCAATATCGTCAGCAGCCAATGATAACCAATAGATGCAATATTCTGAGATGCAAAGCAAGCAGAATCACATGGCCTACCTGTATGGACGGAGTTGAGGTGGTTGCGTCAAACGCAAATCATTATCCTTCGGCAGAGTGCTTCCCAACACACCTTTTCTCCTTAAATATCGTGATTAATTCCATATAATGTTTTATCTTGAAGGCAGCCCCATGTTACAGATATCTAACAAATAGTTGCCTAATCTTCAAAAACATTTCCAGTCTGAGTTTTTCAGTGCAACTCTTCTCGGCTGTGTTGTTCGATGCATTTGACAAATAAACATTGAAACTTGAACTATTTAATATATAACACGAGATAGGCCTACCGCCTATCATTGTTCTGAGAAAGATGCGTCGAGTAGATAACTAAATCACCTTTAAAAAAAGTCGGCTAATATTACCGTAGATACACACTGTTTTTACCAATTAAACTAGCACTTCATCAGTCACTAAACTGGTTATGCGCGTCCACGTTTGCTCGCATGATGATCACACCCAACAACTGAGGCGCTCAATTGTTATTTTGGTTCAAATAACAATGTTTTTAAAACCAATAAATCAAGCATGCAACGTGTCATAATTATTTTGCGCACCTATTCTTTTTCAGTTGAAGTAATCCAAAAGTAATCATATTTTTTTCCAAAAGTATCTGTAATCCGATTACACTATTTTAGTTGATAACGCAACGGATTACAGTTACTGTTTTTTTTGTAATCATGTAACGATTTACTTGTAATCCGTTACTCCCCAACTCTGGCAAGACATTACAGTACCACTATTATTTTCAAATCTCACCTGAGTTCTATTCAATATACAAAGTAGTATCTTCGTAAAGAAATGTACAGAGTAATCTATGGTCACCTTATAAACACATTTCCGATGCTGCTATTACCGTCCTTGGCTTTTCTGCATGTTTTTCAAATAATTGATGTTGCCCTGGCTTTGTATATGGGAACAGGAGATTTTTTTTTTCTCCCATTGGGGATTACAATAAACCAGACAGTTTATTTTGAATGAGGAGGTTCAAACACTGAATGCCAATTGGCTGAAAGCTAAATACGAGTATGTATAGCTCCAAAGGGGATCAGGAATGTTGTGATCACGATCAGTTAACAATGTATCTACACCTATCAACAAATGAGGAAATCACATTTGTTACATCCAGGCTGTAAACACAGATTAACATGTTGCTACATGTGTCACAGGTTGTAACTGTTTTTCTTTAGTGAACGCACCCTTGTTGGCCTGTCAGTGCCAGATACAGTGTATGTGTTAACCAATACTGTGACATTTTGCATTAAAGCCTTGATGTTTGGGTAATTAATTTAGGGTAGAAAACAGTTCCGTTTTGCCATCTTTAGGATAGTGTGTGTGGGAGTATGGGAGCAGTAATGGTGCTTTTATTCAAAAGAATGTAGCCTACTTGAGATTGCAAATGTAATGTTTTTATAGGCATAGTGCCCTAGAAGTCCTCCTAGACCTGTTCTCCTCTCTAGACACACCCTTCAGTGTAGCAACACCGTTACCTCTTTGATTGTAATGAACCTTTTTGCGTGTCATTGAATGGAGATTACTAACATGTGTCTAGCCTGCTATTTGGAGTTCTTTGGGTCTAAGATGTCTGAAAGTGTATGAGCTTTCAGGCTGATGAAGATTGTGTCTTGATGCTCAAAACAGAATAAATAACTGTTGTTGCATGGTACAATTGCCTGTTTATTTTAATATACTGTGTTTATTTTGTCTGCTAAGTCTGTATGATTTCACCAATTCTTCATGTTGCAGGTCTATTTTGTGTATTTTATGTTTAACTGTGTACTGAGTGTGTATGTGATCTTTGAACAGAAGTGATCTTTGAACAGTCAAAATATACTACAAATTGATTGTGTTCATGGAACACAGTACATTTTATTTTAAATGTATATATAGAAAATGGTAAATGGCTTGAGTGTGTCTTTGGTAAAGAATATGATAGCAATATCAGTTTCATATCTGACATTTGTGTGGTCAGAAATTTAACTAAGGTATCCAATAGAGGGCAGTGGCAGACCAGAAACTGACAGTGGCAGAGCAAAATTTCACAGGGCAAAATTCACTGTGATTTCTCTGTCCACAGATGGCGCTCTTCTCTTTTCATATTACAATTTAACCTTAAGAGAAATCAAGAGACCAAAGTCTCTTTCATAGGTGAGATCTGTATTACAAAAATAAAAGCATATACAAAATGGAAATTAGACATGCATTAAGAAGAACAACCACAATTGACAAGAAAAATATAATTTATAAGATATTTAAATGGTCTTATAGTCCCTAAAACATTTAAATTAAGATCACTCTGAATGGCATTTGATGGGTGTGGGACCTATTCAATAGCAATTTTACCCAGTTCTGAATAGGCCCGCTGTATTTGAAGTACTATCCAGTCTTGAGAGTGTGTTTGGTAACTGCTGTTCTTTAAAATAATTTTCTTGGTTAGAGAGTCAGGAAGGTTTTACATGGCAGCAAGCCTGAATCTCAAGAATTATGTTCATATACAGCTTTTGTGTAAAATGCGATTACATTGTGTATAGTATTGTCATGAGCATGAAAATGTGTGAACAATACAGGAACCAAAATAAAACCCTGTGGAACTCCTTTATGGTCAAAATAACATGTTGATTTAATTTGGTTAAGCCTGGGTATAGCCTGGGTTCTATCGCAAAGGTAATTTTGAAACCAGAGGCAAGTATCTTTGGCCGAGCACAATAAAGACAGCTTTTTTGATAAGATTGAGTGATCTACTGTACTGAATGCCTTCAACAGGTCAACAAACAGCAACAGAGCCTGATTTGTCACCCAAGACAATATAATTTACAACCAGTATAGTTGCTGTAATAGTACTGTGCCATATCTAAAACCAGATTGAAATCTGTTCAGAATGCAATTTTCTGATGAAAAGAAACAACTCTTTACCAATGCCTCCAGGATTTTAGCCAGGAATTACAATTTAGAGATGATAATTGGCGATAATTGTCAAATACACTAGGGTCTCCGCCCTTATGCAGTGTGATCACATTAGCAGTTTTCCTTTAACTTTAGGGATAACCCCATAAATGAATGTTAGATATAATATATGCGTTAGAGCTTCAGAGATACATGTACCACAATTCACATGACATGGCTCCAACAGTAATTTAAGCCTACTTGGCTTAACAACCTGGATATAGGAGAATATGCTATATAGTCAGGAGGCAGATAAAATACATGGGAATTCCTTCATAAATTAAATTAAAGATTGAAAGAAGGCATTTCTGTTGAAAGGTAACTTAGCCCAGCATAATTAAATTACTAAGCAGTTGAAAGAACTTAGATTATACTATCCCCTCCTTTTTTGAGTACATCCATCAGCGCCGTCAAGGTCGCTAAGTTAAAGTGACTGATGTCTGGCTTGCGGGAATACGAGTCGTATTAGAAAACATAAGACATTTAGGTTAATGTGTTGTAGGCCTATGATACTATCAGTGTCCGTTATTTGTTAAGTTTTGTTTGGCCTAAGGGAGAGTAGCTGCTGCTTCGGCAAAAGCTAATGGCGATTGCAAATAAACAATAATAAACACAGGCCACCAGGGGGACCCGCTGGGTAGAGGAGTGAATCTCCTAAGAAAAAGATAGGCAGGAATAAGCAACCAAAAAATGGAAAGTGGGGCTGGTTGATATTTCTGATTGGTTCTAGGAGTGCAGAAGAATGGTAAGTAAAGTGCAAATTCCTTCATGTCTATGAATGTATGGCTTCTGTCTTTCTTTGCATGGCATTATTCAACAACATAAACAAGTCCACACAGCGATAACTAACCATTTGTGTGCTACATGTCTGTAGACAATTGAGCCACAGGTATTTTCAGTCAACCAAAGCAATAGTCCCGACGGTCAATCAATTAAGCAACTATTCTATCAACAGAGGAAAATAGCCCAGCTTACGCGACCTACGTGACTGCACATATCAGTAGTCTTTGAGAGATGGTCGTGTCAGCTTGACAGGATAAAAAACGATTGATATCGGCAACCTCAAAAGGAAGGACACGGACTGAACACAACCAAAAACAGGTAAATGTGCGTCCGTATCATAGTCTAACAACTAATAGTACAAGCAGTAACGATCGGCAACGCAAGAGCCCATCCTGCTCAGAGGGAGCTTTGTAACTTGTACGCTCAACAGGCTGGTGTGCTCACTCAAACTGCCCCACCCCCTTCATGTACCTAAACTTCCATGGCTTCCTATATAGCTTGCATCGTGTGCTTTTGCCATTTCATTTGCTGAGGTGCATTCCAACCAGGTCTAACTGAACACACTGGCAGGTAAGTTAAAACTACAGCTTTTTCAGATACATTCTTGGAGAAACAAAACGTTTGTTTTGATTTTCATTGTGTCCACAGCTGATTTCCCCCAAAAAGTACTGGTTGACAAAATGAATTCGTTCACAATGGAGGTGTAGAAGATGGTTGAACTCTGTTACACTACATTTGGAAGCAGACACTAATGTTATTCATAGTTAAAGTAATTGGAAAGTAGTCTTGAACTGCTGAATCTGACACGTTAGTTAACACAAGTTGGTCGAATAAACGATTGCACTTCATTTTTGACATGCAAATCGGTTAGTGGATTTTCTAGACTAGTCAACAGAAGTCATCCTTTAGGAATATCATTGGACTTCTCGTTATGGAGGATGTGTTCCTATAGAAATCCTCTGAGGGAAAACTAAATTACTTCGTTCCAAACTAATCCTGTAGGGTTCCTATAAAAAGTTAGGAGAACAAATCTAATATAAGAATCCATCAGGAGGGTTTCATTTCTATTTTTTGACTAGTTTTGTCTGTACTTCATAATTGAATGTTAAACAGTTGCAACACTTATCTTGTCCATTTCATTGGATATAGGCCTACACGTGTCTAATTAGGAAAGCATATTCTAGTTTTAACCTCATGAAATGTCTTTTTTATGCACTGGGCTACATTTTGATGACCATTGAATTGAGTCATTGCAGTCGATATGATTGTGAAATATAGCTACATTAAAAAAACATAGTAAATAATAAGGGTTAATTTTGTTGATTTATTTTTTTTATTTTATTGAACTTGAAATGTACTACATATTTTCTCAGTCTAAATTAACATTAAGGCTGTAGTTATCATTTTTTCTAACATGCTTTAACTGGGCAAAGCTGGGCGAACAATCAGTGATTGAAATGGCACTGGCATGTCTGCATTTAGGTGTCCATAAGGCACTGAAGGGCAGCATGGTTATGAGATTCTGTAACATTGTTTTCTACTGACTTACATGCCATGGAATGGCATCATTTAGAAGATGTGGACATCATGCCATTCTTGGTGTTCACTTTCTGGTGTAATAAAAAGCTATTAGTCTTTTCTCACCGTTGATCCTTTAGAAGTAACATTTTGGTCAAAAGATGCTTCTTCATTCTTATTGTTTATAGGCCTTTATAGTAATACCCATAACATTTTATAGCAGATGTTTTATCCAGAAGTCATGCATGCACTGGTGTTAGGGTCCATTCCATTTAAATTCCAATCCCTTAATAGGAGATTATGTAAATTCATGTGTAAACTTTTCCTCATTGCATGGCAGTGAAGAGAATTAGAATATTTGCAGGCCTATTCTGCCTTTTGCAGATAGCGCTACATCGACTGTATTATCCAATCGGGCCACTGGGAAGTAACCCCTTTAGCAGGGCAGACCAGATACACCGAAAAGGTTGCAGATGTTGCTCTTTGGGTAATATCTAAAGCTGTATAATCTCCAAATCTGAGGCTGTACATCATCCACCCACCCACACTAGACTGCATAGTATGTCTATACCATGTGCTCTAGTATTTTCTCATTTAAAATGACTGTTACAACAATTTCATTTCATTGAAATGTACATAAATCCCAAATTGTATTTCCATATTTGCTTACAATAAGAATATGTCACACTCACTTAACTCAGGGGTAAGTTAAAAATGTGTGGCACCTTGCCCTGTCAATATATTGTCACCTGTTTTGGGCAATGGAGCCATTTTCATGATCTCAATAGAACAAGTGACTAATCACATGGATTCAAATCAGTTCTAAGAACATTGAAAACAGCTGCAGTTTCATTTTTTTCTGGCTGGTACCAAGCAGAACTAATGTGAGCTATGCCACAATAACAGTGCACAACATTCTTTGTTTTTTATTTGACATGCCAAATTTAAAGCTTATTTGACATGTCAAATAAACTTTAATGCAAATAACCTTGGCTCCCAAATGGCAAAT
>JACXGI010004653.1:29456-52293 GCA_016801175.1 Esox masquinongy | reverse complement strand
TTTGAGGATGCCCCACAGATGCTCAATAGGGTTTAGGTCTGGAGACATGCTTGGCCAGTCCATCACCTTTACCCTCAGCTTCTTTAGCAAGGCAGTGGTCGTCTTGGAGGTGTGTTTGGGGTCGTTATCATGTTGGAATACTGCCCTGCGGCCCAGTCTCCGAAGGGAGGGGATCATGCTCTGCTTCAGTATGTCACAGCACATGTTGGCATTCATGGTTCCCTCAATGAACTGTAGCTCCCCAGTGCCAGCAGCACTCATGCAGCCCCAAACCATGACACTCCCACCACCATGCTTGACTGTAGGCAAGACACACATGTCTTCGTACTCCTCACCTGGTTGCCGCCACACACGCTTGACACCATCTGAACCAAATAAGTTTATCTTGGTCTCATCAGACCACAGGACATGGTTCCAGTAATCCATGTCCTTAGTCTGCTTGTCTTCAGCAAACTGTTTGCGGGCTTTCTTGTGCATCATCTTTAGAAGAGGCTTCCTTCTGGGACGACAGCCATGCAGAACAATTTGATGCAGTGTGCGGCGTATGGTCTGAGCACTGACAGGCCTACCCCCCACCCCTTCAACCTCTGCAGCAATGCTGGCAGCACTCATACGTCTATTTCCCAAAGACAACCTCTGGAAATGACGCTGAGCATGTGCACTCAACTTCTTTGGTCGACCATGGCGAGGCCTGTTCTGAGTGGAACCTGTCCTGTTAAACCGTTGTATGGTCTTGGCCACCGTGCTGCAACTCAGTTTCAGGGTCTTGGCAATCTTCTTATGGCCTAGGCCATCTTTATGTAGAGCAACAATTCTTTTTTTCGGATCCTCAGAGAGTTCTTTGCCATGAGGTGGCATGTTGAACTTCCAGTGACCAGTATGAGGGACTGTGAGAGCGATAACACCAAAATTAACACACCTGCTCCCCATTCACACCTGAGACCTTGTAACACTAACGAGTCACATGACACCGGGGAGGGAAAATGGCTAATTGGGCCCAATTTGGACATTTTCACTTAGGGGTGTACTCACTTATGTTGCCAGCGGTTTAGACATTAATGGCTGTGTGTTGAGTTATTTTGAGGGGACAGCAAATTTACACTGTTATACAAGCTGTACACTCACTACTTTACATTGTCGCAAAGTGTAATTTCTTCAGTGTTGTCACATGAAAAGATATAATCAAATATTTGCAAAAATGTGAGGGGTGTACTCACTTTTGTGAGATACTGTACATCAAGTTGCTAAAGTTAAGTAAATCTAATTGAATGTAAAGTCCGTTGTCATAGTCCTTCTCGCAATAACTCATATCGTTTGCTTGCCGTACTCAACTAATACAGTAAATATCAGGAACAAACGCACGGAGAACGCGTTTCGCTTAATCCTATGTGGAGTTCTATAAGGCAAACACTTTTTATCACTCTACTACACCCCTGATGCCCTAATGGACAATCTGCCACTGCTGGAGAGTCAGGAGAGAGGAAAGTTTCAGGCTTATGTATATTAGAGCAGAGGGTGGGAGGGAGATCATATGTGTCTCATTCTAGTTCACTAAGCAACAGCCATGTGATGGTCTTAAGGCTGAAATGTTACCATAAGCCCAGCTGGCCTGAAGTGAGGCCAGTTTTCACTAAACCTTTTTAAAGGGGTTAGGATTAATGAGGCAACTCAAATTAAACCTGATGGGTTTTATTCCAATTTTTACATTGCATTGCATTTTTACGTTTGCTACAGTAAACATTCTTTTTAATGCCGCAAGAGGAACCATGTCCTGACAATAAGTTCTGGAACAAAAACTTCCAAAAATGAGAGATTTGGGATATTGTTACAGAAAGATCTGGCTGAAATGATGCATTGCTCACACCTCCGTGAGGGGCTACTCAGTACTGGGATTTCAATGACAACAATGGAGGAGGGATTCTCCAGAACAGTCTGCTCAGAGAACAGGAGTAACACGTGGTCCTGCTAATGAAAGGGATGCCTCAGAGGGATACCAGTCTGAGCACTGGGGATCTCTGAGATCCTTCCTGTTGCATAGACCCCTGGGAGAGTCATCCCCAGCCCTGTGTAACTCAATTGGTAAGAGCTTTGTGGTTGAAAACTCAGTGTCCTGGGTTCAATTCCCACGGGGGGCTAGTAGGAAAATGCATGCACTCACTACGGTAAGTTGCTCTGGGTAAGAGCTGACTTACATGTCAAATGGATATTCTATATCCAGAGCATATGCAGCTCTGGAAAAAATTAAGAGACCACTGCACCTTTTTATTTCCTTTCCAAAAAAGTCGAAAAGGAAGATTTTGAGTGAGGACAGAAGGGTTAAAATTTAGAGACCACTGCAAATTGAACGCTTCTGTTCCTCACTCAAAACTTTCCTTTTCAACTTTTTTGGAAAGGAAAGAAAAAGGTGCAGTGGTCTCTTAATTTTTTCCGGAGCTGTATATTACATTGTGTTTAAGGTCAGATTTTAAATTCTATTTTTTTTGAAACACAGGTAAGTCATTAGAACCGGCCATGTTGTGTGTGACTTTGTGGCTCTAGAAGCTTCTGACAAACCTCTGGAATAATAAAACGCAGGACGTTCACTCCACTACCTAACACCCAGGCCAGGGTAGTGGTAGCTACTTAACACACACCCCTAACCCTTACTTCTAACCTTTTCCCCTAACCTTAAACACTAAGCTGTTTACTTCTCGGAATCGTTGTTTGTTCCTGGTACTCATAAGTACAGTGGTGCGACAGGGTATCCCAGTGGTTCAGGAGGAGTGGGCTAGGGTCGCTGTATCTAATCCCTCCACATTGACTTACCTGGTAAAATAACAGTAAGACAAATTGTTCAAGGGCTACACACATAACTGAAGGATGGCTGTGGCTTTCTACCGGGGTTCGTCTACAGGGGTTTGTGTCATACAAAAATGACTATTAATTCACTCCACATCACATCTAGCAGGAAACCTGATTAGTGTAATTGTTGCTTTTACATATATTTTAATACACTGCAGACTCGTTATGCAGTGGAGTCTTTTATGGAGGATCAAAATGGAGCTTAACGTCAAAACTCTGTCTCTTTGTCTAGGGCGTATTGGGCTCCGGTCAAAAGTAGTGAACAATGTGGGTGTCATTTGGGACAAGAGTCCCTATGAATTGAATTGTCATACAAGACTGTTAAGGTTTCATGAATAACGCTTTTGTCTGAAATGAATGTGGTGTTCAATGTAGCCCCATTTTCTTTTTGATGTAGGTTGTCATGATTCTAAGATACAACTAGTCAATAAGAAAATAATACTGCACTATATTACATTTCTTCAGTACACCAGTAATATATTCCAGTTGCTATCAGTGGTTATACTGCCCGACATCCTATTGCTTCGGAGCAGTTTGGTGTCCTTTTTATCTCGACTACTACGCCCACCAACAACGTCTGGGGAATCTTCTGAAATAACTTGGTGTAGGTTAGAACGACCTTGTCTAACCAATGTCTAATACAAGGGTAAGCTCTGTCTCCTGTGTTTTGTGAAAGCTGTGGGGTGTCTGGTAAGGTGGACACAAAAGCATAGATGAGAGTGGGTTTTCGAGTGGCAGGTGCTGTCAATCTGGAGTGTCACAACCAGTCAAATCAACCCGTTTTACTCTCTCTCTCTTTGTCTCCATTCGTCAGTCTCATGTTCCCTTTTCCTTCTCTCTTCATTTCTCTTTCCATCTCTCTTTCCGTCTCAAGTGTTTGTCACCTGTTACAGAAATGTGTGTTTATCAATAGGCTCTGATTGCGGATCAGATGTTTTCAGGACCTTTTTTGTCTGTGTACTATTAAATCCTGAATTTTCTGAAGCTTCTGCACATGTGGAATGTGCTCCTCAGTTTGTCTCTACACACAGTCTGCTATACCCATAAAGAACAGGCTACAGATCACATCATGATCACGTTATTCAACAGATACAGCCTAGTACAACATTACCATATGGCAAAATTATCACGGCATTCATTCACAGCATGAATGATAACTCTTTAGCACTAAGATTTTTAATCCCAATCAGTTTATTGGGAGGTGCATTTCAATCTTTTTGCTTTTTTACTTGCATTTTACTTGGTAACGTGACTGAGATCCCTGAGTCATCTACAGCAACAACCTTGGCGAGGGGGTCAGTTAGAGTTGACTGCCTTGCTCAGGGAATGATTGTTTCACCATGCTGGCTCAGGGATTTGATCTAGCAACCATTGCTTAGTGGCCAGATGACTGAACCACTAGGCTACCTGCCACCTCTGAATTGTGTCAGGTGTCATCTCAAAGTAATCTACATTGTTTTGTTGAACAGTGAACACGTTAATGAGCAGATGGTGTCGTGTGACTTTAGAGCAGACTACCCGTGCATTTGTCCCTAATGGCACGCGCATGTGCAACACGGGGAAACACCAAAAAAGGTTGCATTTACAGCCACTTTATCAATATTCACTTACACAGACACACAAACAGCACAATACATATAAACAAACAACAGTCTACTGTGTGCTCGGCTCAAATTTGCTCGTATTAGACAGACCTCCTGGAGCTACATGGCAACTCATTGAAGACAGACAGACAGTTTCATCATGCATACTGCCGGAGGGTTCAGAGTCGCTGGGTTTCACCAGTCTGTCATGCTGTTTACTGTCTGCTGTCACAAACAGTAGTACTTCCAATGACTCTGGAAATATGTGTGTGTGTGTGTGTGTGTGTAGCATTGCCATCGACTTCCAGACTGTGTCATGTTTTATATGTATCTCCCTATTACAGAGCTCTTACTAACAACCTATAGCCCTCACCCTAGAGCTGGAGAGCAATGGAGATTGATAAAAAGATAGTTGCTCTCTTTTCTTCAAATGCTCTCTAAGAGACAGAAGTAGGCCTAGATAGAAACAGACCTAGATACAGTGAGGGAAAAAATTATTTGATCCCCTGCTGATTTTGTACGTTTGCCCACTGACAAAGAAATGATCAATTTATAATTGTAATGGTAGGTTTATTTGAACAGTGAGAGACCAGAAAATAATCCAGAAAAACGCATGTCAAAAATGTTATAAATTGATTTGCATTTTAATGAGTGAAAGTATTTGATCCCCTCTCAATCAGAAAGATTTCTGGCTCCCAGGTGTCTTTTATACAGGTAACGAGCTGAGATTAGGAGCACACTCTTAAAGGGAGTGCTCCTAATCTCAGCTTGTTATCTGTATAAAAGACATCCGTCCACAGAAGCAATCAATCAGATTCCAAACTCTCCGCCATGGCCAAGACCAAAGAGTTGTCCAAGGATGTCAGGGACAAGATTGTAGACCTACACAAGGCTGGAATGGGCTACAAGACCATCGCCAAGCAGCTTGGTGAGAAGGTGACAACAGTTGGTGCGATGATTTGCAAATGGAAGAAACACAAAAGAACTGTCAATCTCCCTTGGTCTGGGGCTCCATGCAAGATCTTACCTCGTGGAGTTGCAATGATCATGAGAACGATGAGGAATCAGCCCAGAACTACATGGGAGGATCTTGTCAACGATCTCAAGGCAGCTGGGACCGTAGTCACCAAAAAAACAATTGGTAACACACTACGCCGTGAAGGACTGAAATCCTGCAGCGCCCACAAGGTCCTTGTTACGAACCCTGTGGCTCTAGTAGTCTAGGGTGGATGGTACAGAGACCCGTAACATAAGCCTTATGCAAATTAGTGTAGTGTAAATGAACAGTGAGAACAAACGACACAGACAACCAAAGCTACCGTCAAACATAAAACATTTATTATAAAACACACGGTAAAGGGGGGGAAGGGAAAAGGGGCTGAGCTGAACCCAAGAAATGAAATAATAGTCAAAACACCCCTAAACTGAACTTGCCTGCCTCAAGAACCGCTTAGCTGACTACTAACCAATACAAAAACACAGTGGGTGGTCCGTTCAGTTCTAACTAGCGTTTTTAGACAACGTTTTCCTACGGGTTGTGTATGCCCAAGGGCGACTTGCTAAAAATCCCTTTTCCCAGGGACACAGGGACAAACAAAAACACACAGGTTGAACGAGGACTAAATAGCACACAGCAAACAATTGACTAGACAACACCAAACAAAACACCACAGCAATACATACTCACATGAAACAGGACGAAGTGAGATGTATGTGCTAACCTAAGTGATGAATGAATGAACGAAGTGTCTGTCTATCAAAAAAAAGGTATGTATCTCAAGAATGTATATGTCCATGTGGGGTAAATCAAAAGAGTCACTCTGGGAGAACCAACTGACTGGGTTTTTAAACAAGGGATGTGTGATGTGATTGGTTAATGGAAAAAGGAATTAGGAGGGTTGTCCACTGATTGGTCCACCTCAGCAGTCAGGCGCTGCACTCATGACTGCCAGGTGGGAAACACCAACGAGCATAATCAGGAACATAAGGGACACCTGGGGAAAAGTCAGGAGGGGAAGAAACACAAATGCGCATACAGGGTACCTGCATGCGTAACAGTCCCCCTGCTCAAGAAAGCACATGTACAGGCCGGTCTGAAGTTTGCCAATGAACATCTGAATGATTCAGAGGAGAACTGGGTGAAAGTGTTGTGGTCAGATAAGACCAAAATCAAGCTCTTTGGCATCAACTCAACTCGCCGTGTTTGGAGGAGGAGGAATGGTGCCTATGACCCCAAGAACACCATCCCCACCGTCAAACATGGAGGTGGAAACATTATGCTTTGGGGTGTTTTTCTGCTAAGGGGACAGGACAACTTCACCGCATCAAAGGGACGATGGATGGGGCCATGTACCGTCAAATCTTGGGTGAGAACCTCCTTCCCTCAGCCAAGGCATTGAAAATGGGTTGTGGATGGGTATTCCAGCATGACAATGACCTAAAACACACGGCCAAGGCAACAAAGGAGTGGCTCAAGAAGAAGCACATTAAGGTCCTGGAGTGGCCTAGCCAGTCTCCAGACCTTAATCCCATAGAAAATCTGTGGAGGGAGCTGAAGATTCGAGTTGCCAAACGTCAGCCTCGAAACCTTAATGACTTGGAGAAGATCTGCAAAGAGGAGTGGGACAAAATCCCTCCTGAGATGTGTGCAAACCTGGTGGCCAACTACAAGAAACGTCTAACCTCTGTGATTGCCAACAAGGGTTTTGCCACCAAGTACTAAGTCATGTTTTGCAGAGGGGCTGAATACTTATTTCACTTATTAAAATGCAAATCATTTCATAACATTTTTGACATGCATTTTTCTGGATTTTTTGTTGTTATTCTGTCTCTCACTGTTCAAATAAACCTGTCATTAAAATTATAGACTGATCATTTCTTTATCAGTGGACAAACGTACAAATCAGCAGGGGATCAAATAATTTTTTCCCTTACTGTAGGTCCTCTGTCTGTGCAAGACAGAGTAGAGAGACAGAGGGAGACAGAGAAAGAGTAGAGACAGAGTCTGAGCAAGGCTGAAAGAAAAAGAGCATTATGTGTAGAGGGAATTTCAGTTAGATGGCAACAAGGACAGGAAGGACCTGGTGGAACACAACACTACAAAACACTACAACACGCAAGACAACCCTACACCACAAAACAATACACTGCACTACAGCACAAAACACTACACAACACTACAACACGCAAGACAACCCTACACCACAAAACAATACACTGCACTACAGCACAAAACACTACACAACACTACAACACGAAAGACAACCCTACACCACAAAACAATACACTGCACTACATCACAAAACACTACACAACACTACAACACGCAAGACAACCCTACATCACAAAACTATACACTGCACTACAGCACAAAACACTACACAACACTACACCACACCACAAAACACAACAACGCTGCACCACACAACACTACACAACACTACAACACGCAAGACAACCCTACACCACAAAACAATACATTACACTACAGCACAAAACACTACACAATACTACACCACACCACAAAACACAACATCACAAAACACCACACAACACTACGTAACACTACACAACTAACCTGACACCAAACAAAATAGTACTAGATAAAAAAACACACCACCTAACAACACTACAGAACACCACACAACACTACACCACACCACACAACATCACACAGCACAATACCACATAAAACTACACTACAGCACACAATGTAACACCACACAACACTACACAACAACACCACAGACCAATACACAACACCACCCAATACTACACAACACTACACAACACAACCAACCTGACACCAAACATTATAATACTACATAAAAAACACACCACCAAACAACACTACTCCACACAACACCACACAACACTACACCATTTCACACAACATCACACAACACAATATCACAAAACTACACTACAGCACACAGTGCAACACCACACAACCCTACACCACAACATTACAGAACAATACACAACACCATCCAATACCACACAACACATTCCCACACAGGCTTTTCTGACAGAGTGGAACTTGACCTCGTAACCC
The DNA here is from genome assembly GCA_016801175.1 of Esox masquinongy. Lineage (NCBI taxonomy): Eukaryota > Metazoa > Chordata > Actinopteri > Esociformes > Esocidae > Esox > Esox masquinongy. The sequence goes on along the minus strand of JACXGI010004653.1, from coordinate 43,815 downwards.
AGCAGCAGAAGCAGCAATGTGCCATTATTATAGCAGTCTCACAATCCTATCTGCTCCATACTTTACTATTCTACATTATCCATTATTATTGCAGTCTCACAATCCTATCTGCTCCATACTTTACTATTCTACATTATCCATTATTATAGCAGTCTCACAATCCTATCTGTTTCATACTTTACTATTCTACATTATCCATTATTATAGCAGTCTCACAATCCTATCTGCTCCATACTTTACTATTCTACATTATCCATTATTATAGCAGTCTCACAATCCTATCTGTTTCATACTTTACTATTCTACATTATCCATTATTATAGCAGTCTCACAATCCTATCTGCTCCATACTTTACTATTCTACAGGGACCCCTCATCCCCATGGGCCACACAGCCTCATCCAACACCCCCGTAACCACACACACAAGAAGGCCCTGGCTGTACCTCCGTGCTTCCAGAGCGTTTGATCAAAACAGTTCATTTCCATCTGGGAGAGAGGTGCAAAAAGGATGACTGGAGAGGATGGAATGGAGACTTGAAGATACACTGATAGGGTCATTATTCACGTCTGCTGTGATATTATAGCAACAGCGTGCTAAGTTTCTCATTGGTCATAGATAAGGCTGGTTGGCTGGCCGTCTCTGGTTTTCCGTGGAGACTGAGCTTGTAAAATTATTTAGACTATTGTCAAGGCCCTTGCTGTCAATCACTTCCTAACAACCAGTCCTATTGGCCTATTTTGGCATGCTAATATTTTATCAAGCAGTAAAGTTGAACTGTTCATCTGTGCATGTATCAGTGTGTTCTGCTGTATTTGTAACGACCATATCATAAAACATAAATAAAATAATTACCTTGTTTGACATTTCACCGGTCCCCACAAAGAAAATATACATTTTCAATTTATTAGGAGTTTTGGGATAAACGTAGTTAGGTTTAGAATTTGGGTTATAGGTTAAGGTTAAGTTTAGGGTTATAGGTTATTGGTTAGGGTTAGTTTTAGTGTTATAGGTCAGTGGTTAGGTTTAGGGTTATAGGTTAATATTTAGGGTTAGGTTTAGGGTTATAGATTAGGGTTAGGTTCAGGGTTATATGTTATTGGTTAGGGTTATAGGTAAATGGTTGTGTTTAGAGTTATTGGTTAGTGTTTAGGTTTAGGGTTATAGGTTAGGGTAAGATTTAGGGACAGAATGGGCTTTTGTTGACCTATCACACTGGACAAGCCCCACTGAGTCAGAGGTTGACGATCAATTACCGTTACACACATTCTGTACACACATTCTGTACGCATATTCCATACATGCTCTCTGGAGAGATGGATTATCAGCAGCGATACCTTGGGATAATATCAAGGACAGCTGAATAGAGACCCTGAGAATGCATGTTTTAGAACAAACAAGCGTACGTAGAAGCAGAGCAATTCAAAATGATTTCAACTGTATTCAAGTTCAAATTCATTTCAACAGCTATACCCAAAATGTGTCCCAAGGTAGGACAGAGGCAGAGAAACGGAGTTATTCAATATCTACCAAAACAAATTTACATGGATTTACATAGGAAACAGGACTTTTCTTTTTGTAGGTTTCCTTAACAAATATGTTTCTATATGTCGTTTGACCTTTCAGTTTTTTATTTTCATTTAAAGAAGTGTTTTCCACAGCCATGCTGCTGGCTAAGCATTATCTCTTAGACCAAAGCTCACGTATAGGGAGGAGGCAATTGTCAAAAAGTGGGTCATGAATTAATAAGGGTTTCAAGTCAGTCCCTTTGCATTAGGCTGAGCTCCCAACCAAATACCCTAAAATTGTGTCCGCTTTTTTCATGCGCTGTCGTTGATTGAAACCAGGAATGTTGTCATCATCGAGATTATATACCTTTCTATAATGCGTTCTTGGTTTCTGTTGGACAAGAATTCTTTGTCCTCAATACATTTTCCTCTAGGTATGTGAAATATCTGCAGATCTGTGGAGAATGAAGAAAGAAAAACTGTCTTTCAACTCACAGTAACAATGTTTGCTATTTGTTTTGCCATGCGTGGGAGACCATCTGTCCGGCATCTTCTCCTGTCATCTCGACTGACACTTTCTATGATAACGCATCCGGAATTGTACTCAATGTATTTCTCAGTAAATTGCTCAAGATGAAAGTGTCTGCTAAATACTGGATATTAATGACCTTGATTATGTTTTTGATAGTGACACCGATAGTGACTGATTCCCTAATGGTGCCCTATGGGCCTTTATAAATGTAATGCTCTATATAGGGCACAGGTGTCAAACCGGTTCCGTGGAGTGCAGAGTGTCTGCAGGCTTTCACTCTCACTGTTTACTTTATTGATTAATTAGGTCGCTAATTGGTTAGTTTCTACCCTCACCTGGTTGTTTAGTTTTAACTAGGAACCAATTTATAGGAAAAACCAAAAACCTGCAGACACGTGGAACCAGTTTGACACCCCTGATATAGGGAATATGGTTTAATTTGGGATACAAAAATGTCTCTGTATGGCATCCTTTGTACTGGATCCTCCTGACTGTTATCTGTTTGCCTTTACTCTAGATCCTAGCCATCATCTCCATTCTTTTCATCGTGCTGTCGACCATCGCCCTGTCCCTCAACACCTTACCTGAGCTACAGGACACAGACGAGTTTGGCCACGCCTCAGACAATCCCCAGCTGGCCCACGTAGAGGCAGTCTGCATCGCTTGGTTCACCATGGAGTACCTTCTCCGCTTCCTCTCATCCCCCACCAAATGGAAGTTTATTAAAGGTGAACACTTTTATTTTTAGTATGCATTTACTATGTGTTAGCTTTTGAGTCCGTCCATTATTGTGTATTTATTGATGTCGCGTGTTTGAAGTGGTGCCAATAAAGGTCCCCAATATTATGTTTAAGGTCCCCTGAACGTGATCGACCTTTTGGCCATCCTTCCTTACTACGTCACAATCTTCCTGACTGAGTCCAATAAGAGTGTTCTACAGTTCCAGAACGTCCGGAGGGTGGTTCAGATCTTCCGGATCATGCGTATTCTGAGGATTCTGAAGCTGGCCCGTCACTCCACGGGGCTTCAGTCTCTAGGTTTCACCCTGAAGAGGAGTTACAATGAGCTGGGTCTACTCATTCTTTTCCTGGCCATGGGTATCATGATCTTCTCCAGCCTTGTATTCTTCGCCGAGAAAGATGAGGACGACACCAAGTTCAAAAGCATCCCAGCTTCCTTCTGGTGGGCCACCATTACTATGACCACGGTGGGTTACGGGGACATTTACCCAAAGACTCTACTGGGCAAAATTGTGGGTGGTCTCTGTTGCATCGCAGGGGTGCTGGTGATTGCCTTGCCCATTCCCATTATTGTCAACAACTTCTCTGAGTTTTACAAGGAGCAGAAGCGTCAGGAGAAGGCTGTGAAGCGGCGGGAGGCACTGGAGAGGGCAAAACGCAATGGGAGCATTGTTTCCATGAACATGAAGGAGGCGTTTGCCCGGAGCGCCGAGCTGATGGATGTGGTGGTAGAGAAAAGCGAGAGGCTGCTGATGCAGGACAACCACCTCTCGCCCAGACACTGGAAGTGGACGCCCAAACGGGCTGCCACTGCTTCTGAGACCAGCTCAGCCCACTCCTTCAACCCTGTGGAGTCCCAGACAGGTTCTCCCATTAAAGCCAGGGCATCCAGTCCACAGCGGCTCAACCCTCAGAAGCTAGAGGAGATGTATACCCAGATGGCCAAGACTCAATCGCAGCCCAACCTCAACGCCAAAGACAAGAGCTCCAGGACTGGCAGACAGAGAGACAGGGATGAGATAGAGCTGGGGGCCATTCCTGGGGGTCAAGGCAATCCTATGCTAGAGGGCCGAGAGGCTGTTGGGGACATGAAGAGCCTGTCCAGTATTGACAGCTACATTAGCTGTGCTGCAGACTTTCTGGAGAATCCACGTAGTGTCTACCCCCATAGTCCAGCTTCCGGCCTGGCCCTCCTTGCCCACGAGACCAGCCGCTTTTCTCACATCAGCCAAGTCACAGCACTCCCTGGGCGGGTCAGCATCAACCCTGGTCTCCAGACCACCATGGAGCATGAAACCGTGTTTACTCCACAGTCTACTGCCAAACAGCCAGGCTCCGACAACACTCGCAACTTCAACAATCCTTTGAAAGGTGGCAGCCACTCCTACAAGGCGAACCATCAGAGCAGTGGAGGCGAGTCGGGACCAGGGTCGGGGCGGTCGCCCAGCAGTGGTGGTCCCCTCTCGGGTAGCTCCGCCCTGTCTGACCGCTCCGCCCTTAGCCCAGAGACATCAATCTACACCACGGCAAGTAGTAGGACCCCACCCAAGTCCCCAGACAGCTCCGCCCTGACAACGGCCCTGACCTCCACTCCGGCCGTCTTTACCTTCCACGACTCCTCCATCAGTAAGTACATTGATGCTGACACGGACGACGACGAGCACCTGCGGGACATGTCGGACGCCACCAGCCCCTCGGAGTGCCTGCTGGCGGGCTCCGGCGCTCCCAAACGCAGCAGGAACATCAGCAGTGGCTACAATCAGAGAAGCATCAACCACCTGGCATCAAGCACCACACAGCGGATGCTGGGGCAGAACTGCCTGTTCCCTGGACTTGATGGGGGTATGCGGGGGAGCGGAGGCCACATGGAGAACCATGTCGTTCCGGAGCTTCCGCGCAGGCCCAAAGGAGACAGGGGAAGGTCTAGCACCCAGGACGAGAGCCTCTGAGTTGCAGAGAATGGACAGAGCAGAGGATAGCATGACCAGCGCGAAGGGAGCTGGAGCAAGGAGGACGTCAGGGACATTCCGGAGAGACACAGACAAGCTGCTGTGAGGGAGGCAGATGAAGAGAAAGTGAGAGCGAGTGAGAGAGAGAAAGAAAAAAAGAGAGAAGAAGAGCCACTGTGACAATCTCCTGACAAACTACCAGAAAAGGCTAGGAAAGTGATAGAGATCCCGGGAAGCTTTTGGGCTATGGTGTTGAATACTCTGGAAAAAGACATCACTCATCCCTCTCCCTCCCTTCATCCCTTCCTATTAGCCACAGCACACTACGTACCACAGAACTGGGCAGAGCACTCCTAAGGAACCAACTGGGACACATGGGAGCAGGTCAAAGCCAAGCATGCTGGGAAGGGACATGGTCTGTAGACTGGTTGTGTTGCTGTGGCAGTTTAGTTCAGTGGCTCCGGGATAGGGATAGAGCTGGTGATGGGTGAGAAAGTTTGAGCAGGGATACGTGAGGCTGGTAACAGCAAGGAAAGATTCATGTTTGGAGCATGAAGATAGATAGAAAGGCAGCCATCGTAGTCTCCTACAGATCTGTGTACCCAGCTGACCACTGTCCCATTCCACCCTGAGCCTCAGCCTAGCTCACACTGTAGTTGACTAGGGGAGTTCAGAAGAAGAGTTTTGGTAGACGCCAATAAGCTACTTACTAGTGCACCCCTAGCCCCAAACCTGGCCTTAGTCATATGTATGTGTGTGTATGTTTTTGAGTGTGTGTGTGTGCATGTTTGAGTGTGTTATGCGGGCACATGTTTAAGAGATAATTTATGTATCCACACTTTGAGATTGTCTTACCTGATTCATTTATTTTTATAGAGATAAAGGAGTTTAGCTATAGATGCTGTATCTGTCATTTGCTAGTATGTCGTGTCATGACCATATCTGTTTGAATACTTCTGTATAATATATTTCTTCTTGTCAGACAAATTACAGTTATTGGAGGTTAGCGAAAACCACAGTCTGTCAAAAACGGTCTTGTCTTTGGTACAGTTTATATTGTGGTGAGCATAGAGTACCACATCTGATCTTAACATTTGTGTCTTGATTGTGTATTTCATTATTATGTCATTTTATTTCTGAAAGGTGCACATTTAGGAGCACTCTCCTCAAAGGCATTCATGTACCCAACAGCCTGTCTCTTCCTCCCAGCCATCACTGAGACAGAAGCGTTCTAACGAAACACTTGCTGAGATATGCAAAAAAAATTTACCTGTTTATTTCTATGGTATTTTATAAAGAACGTGGTAATTAGATTTATGAATCTATATTTCCAAAGCATTTGCCACATATGCTCACATTTAAACATTGTAAAACATTCCTGAACATTCATCATCCTTTTTTTCCTTTAAAAAACACGAAGAGACAAAGAGTGATCTATTTCAAACTGTGGTTGGAATAGGTGTTGAGAGAGGCAACATGCTGCCTTGTAGTTAAGGTATCAGGATGTGAATCCTTGAGCTAACCAAGTGAAAAACCTGCCTTTCAGCCCCTGAGTGAGACTAAGAACCCAAACTGTATGTCACATAGGAAGACAGTGTCTGATAAATGACTGCGAGCGAGAGAGAGAGACTCCATGTAATCCTTCTCGGATTCGTCATAGAAGACGAACATTATTCTCAAATGAACATTACGTGTCATCCAGGAAACCTGGTTACAGGATTAGATTAAATAGTGTGTCTTTTTGAGTGCGTGTGCATTCATTCACACAGAAAGACAGAAAAACAACCAGACAGACATTGAAAGGCCAGCTGATACACAGGTATTATGTGGAGGACAACATCTTCAAGATAGCTCCAGCCCAGTTTCCATAGTAACAGGCTGCCTCCTGGCAAGGCTGATTCCAGAGCTACATAGCTCTGCTAATTGGGGTGGTTTGTGCGATGATATCAAAATGCTTGCGTTCTTATATGTCTACACAGTTTGCACACTCTCAAAGACACCGTAGTTAGTACACAGGTATACGCATAGATAAATGAGGCAAAAATAAACATTGTCCTCCTCTAATGGCACAGATCTATATGGCAAGACTCATCACTCACCCAAGTTTTGTCAAAATTTGGGCAAGTGTTGTCAGAGATTTTGTGCAATGACTATAGCCAGATGACCACAGCGCCCCCCAGGGTTAACCAGTGTACATGTTTAAATGCCCAATCTCATTGGCTAGAAATATCATTCACGTACGTATGTTTAGTCAAATTAGGGCCAGCAATTTCTGAGATATCCTGTGTGCCGTACGTGCCCCCACACATGTATGTGCCAAAGGAGACAGATCCATAGTCTCTCGTATTTTATTGCAGAGGACAATATACAGTACCCCCTGTAGCCCATCCTACATGGCTTGTTATGTAATTTAGATAGAGACACACTGCAATCCTGGTCTGGGTTGCATATATATATACATATATATATATATATATATATATATATATAATGCATTCTGAATAAGACATCACAGGGCATAGATATCACTAAAGATGCTTATAAATACAAAGGGCAACCCTCAATACTGTCCACATAAACGTCCATGTCTTTGTCCTTTGCTCTTTCTCTCACTTTCTCTGAGAAAAAACAGAGAAAAGATAGAGAGAAAGGGGGAGAATGCAGCCTCTCCAGAGAGTCCCATGTATCGCTCCCGTTCCTGCGTGAGCTGGATCCAAGTGAGTGGAGCTGAGGTGTGAAGGGAATAGCAATGACTGCAGAAGTGTCAGAACCCCTGAAACAGTGACTGTATGTTTTGATTGTGTTTTAAGGGATTGTTGCTCAGCCAAGCACAGAGCTGGCCATTAGAGATGTGTGGTTACTTAATGGAGGAAGATGAGCTGCTTCCGGTGTGTGTGCATGTGTGTGTGTGTGTGTGTGTGTGTGTTTGCGCGCCCATATGAGAAGAGAGACTTCTGTTTTAAAGAGGGAGTTTTCATCTAGGGTTTTTTTCTGCATATTCAGACTGCTCCTGTGATCATATAACATTGACTACTTTTCCAGTAATATCTGGGGAACAATTGGCCTCAGAAGTACTGTGCAATGATTTTTTTTACTGGCAGGCATATTTTTCTCAGCCTGTAGAATAATTCAAGGCAATATCTAACTTCACATACTACTCTAGTTCACAGCCCATTCAGTGCATAGGCCTGTACAGTCACTGTGGGCATATTAGTGTGTTCACGACAGATAACCAGAAAGATTTGCTGGTAGGAAGTTAATTTGCACAGAAGATATAATTAGGCGTCCACTTTGTAAGACAATGTTAACATGGATGAATTTAACTGATTGGTGAACCTGCAATGTTACTGTTTTATGGTCATTATGTTCACATTACCGAATTTCAAATACTTCTTATCATCCACACTGGTGGTTAAATTGGCTACCGGTCCGGCTTGTCATGGCTTGTTTCTGGCATCAAGCATTATCTAATACAAAGGTATGTGCTGCTTTCCCATGTTTCACATTACCATGCATCATTACTCTCACTGAAAGAACACATTATTTGAGTCAGGGACAGCTTTGTCATGGAAACTCTCTTGAAAAAATGATGACAATCAATTCCTCGTGAATAGACATGAAATATATTGTAGCATTATGAAGACAAGATCCTATGGAGTCACACAGACAGATTAAATCACATGACTTGAAAAAATAGTATATACACAAACAGAAAGGAAGTGTTTATTGGTAGCACTGACTACGTTTTTGCTTCGGGAGCAGGGATATTTCTGGACAATTTCCTGACAAGGTGGAGTTTGTTTACTACTATACTGTGACCAATGCCCAGTATGTATAAAAACTATCCTGAAAGGGCACTTTACACATCATTCCTCTTTTCTGTCTCTGAGTGAGTCACCCAACATTCTAGCATCCTATAGTGTTCAAGAGCTTTAACGTTTACTGTGGTCCAGAGTAAAAAGGTTTCTGGGGTCAAAAAGAGTTCTAAATCTGGTGTTTTAATGAAAAAAGCACAATTAAGTGACATTATCTCTCTTTTTTGATAAGATATGAAAAACATACAATTTAGGAATCAGCCAAATTACATTGAGGTTTATATTTGATTTCAAGGTTGGGGTCCATTTAAAATGCTTTGGTGAATATGAATTTAATTAAAAAACATAATATAATTTACAAAGATGGAATTGACCGACAACTTTGCCGAATTCACAAGTCATTGTAACGTACAACAATTCCTGGGAACTAGAGAAAAAAGAAAATAATTTGACAGATTCTCTGGCTATGCCCACCTCTTCTACTGTTGTTTGTAGGTCTCCAGGCTACTGTTTGTTTTGTAATATTTATACCTGTTGACTTTCTTAAGCTGTAAGTTGTTTCTGTATAAATGTTCTGTTGTTCGATCGACGCATGTTGTAACTTTGGAGCCGTGACTGTGTGTGAAGCACACGCACAACACCAGTTCACCTGTCCTGTAAAAAGTGTCTCAATGTCCCAAGATCTTTCTATTTCTTTTAAAAAGGCAACATTCCCCTGGACAACTCAAAATGAAATAAAATAAAATTATTTAATGGTTTGAGTTGTGATTATTGACATACAATGTATTTCAAAGTAAAGGTGAAGAAAAAAAGTTGCACACTCTTGGTAAAGATGTAGATCCAAAATATTATGTTTTAGAATCTTTTTTTTTTTTCAAGAAAATGACCTCTAAACGGCCACATAAACAAGTCAGTTGTTATGTGAGACACTGTATGGTTCAGTCCAAATGGCCGGTACTATCCTGTGTCCACATATCCATGAAGAGGAGAAGACACAAGTCTGTAGACTAGGCGGTAACCAAGGGTTATATGGAGAGGAAGATGTCCAGGATTATATAAAGAGGAGTGTGTCCAGGTTTATATGAAAAGGAAGCTGTGGATAGTGGGACAAGAGCATGAGTCTAGTCTCCCTATACGTTTCCACACACCACGACACCTCGGGTTCCCCATCGCCTGCCACTGCAGAGACTGCTTGCCACTGAGATGGGGAGGAAGAAGGAAGGAGTCAGTAAGACAGTTATTTTACTGAAAGTGAGAGAGACTCGGACACCGAGAGAGGGGGGGAGAGAGACAGAAACGCACAGAGAGAGAAAGAGGGACAGAGAGAGGAACAACTGACAAGACATTTTGGCAGGATTTTAAAAGAGCCCTTGAATGCATCGGATGACACTGCTCCATCACAGGCTGCTGTTTAAGCAGCTCCGTCAGTTCTTCCACATACCAAATTAAAATATCAAATATTATACCAACTTATTTACTTTTCACTTGTCAGGAGGCAGCAGGCATGCAGCAGTTAGTATAGTGGTTACAGGAGCTGACTAGCGACCAGCATTTTGCCAGATCAAATCCCAAGCCAGCAAGGTGAGAAATCTCTCATTTTTTGCCAAGCATAGCAGCTAACTGTAATTGCTACGGTAAGTCGCATTGGATGAGAGCGTTTGATAGAAGACAAATGAAAAATGCTACCTTATCAATCAAATTAGTGTACTGTTGTATAGCTAGCTGTATATTGCATGCCAATTAAAGGGTTAGGGTTGTGGTTAAGGTTAGAGTTCTTCTTTTTGGAGCACGTTTGGTATTTGAACTTGAATGGATGATGCGGTAGAATGTACAGCAAAGGCCTCTCAAGCGCATTCCAGGGCATCTTTGTCACTTGTGCACCACCTAGTGTCTGGAGTCTGAATCTCCCCAAACAAGAAAAGCAATATGGTATATTTACACTATTTAAATTGAATGTCCTATTTATTATCTGTTTTACATATCTATAGCCTACACTCTCCGTGTGGGCCTATCCTGTCATACCTGTCATCCTCTCCGTCTCCAGAGCAGTGTCTCTGCCCGGCAGCAAGTGCCGGAGGCTGGCATTCCACACACACCTGATGTCCCTCTTTGAGGTACTGCATCCAGCGGGTGTGTGGCCCTACGCTGCGCTGGCACCCAGGGGAGAGGGAGGTCAGCTGGAACTGCACACAGTACCTGGATGTGCACAGACACGTATACGTCCACATCCTTGTTTTACTATACTGGCTTGGGCTTTTTGAGACCAAAAATTTATTTCCTCTTAAAATTCTTTTTTCCCCATAAAACGTAACCCCTAAGCACAAAACTGAAGTCTAAAATAGCCCTTTTCCTGGAAAAGATTGGGAAAATGTCCTCACAATTTTCACAGGTTTGCTACTGCACGTAGCCCAAATGCCTAACCCTAACCTGGAAACCCCAATTTTAATACTATGCCCTGTTGTATATTTTTCCCTAAACTTACACAAAAATCTGGAAATCACATTTTCCTTAGTGGGGACATGTCGTTGTGGGTCAGATTTGTCAGCTTTTATTTTTTTCAGGTTTTTGAGACACTCATACACACACAAACAAATGTTTGTTTTTCCATCCTTGTGGGGAACTTAAACCTAACCCTAACCAGAAAGCCCTAAACCTAACCCTTACCCTAATCCTAACCTAACCCTAACCTCAATAACCTAACCTTCATGTCTAAACTTTGCCTAGCACTAATACCGAACTCTAAACCTAACTAGTAATGCTTACATCTAAAAGAAACCAAAATTCTAATACTATGCCCAAGTTTTACTTTGAACCTAACCCGTAAGCTTCACATCTGATATTTTTATGATGACAACAGCAGTGTTACAGAAAGTAAAAAACACAGAAACCAGATAACTCACCCTTCAACATAATCTTCACCATTTTCTGGAATGTCTCTTTTCTTCCTGGCATTGCCATAGCCACCGGTAGTGATGAGAGCTGGGACTGCAAAGAACCATGAAAACAACACATTAATTTATCCTTTATTCAACCAGATTCCCATTGAGGTCAGAACATTTCCCAAAGGAGACCTGAAAATGCAATTTTTATCTGAGGAACAGACATTTGACAAGAGACGTCTTTCAGAAAATTGGTGCCAAAAAATGGATACCCTGTTTCAGGCTTTTAGTTAACTTTGCATTCTTTTGTTTTTGATTTGAATTTGTTCTACAGTGTTATGTCCTAGTTTTATGTTTAGAATTGCATCCGGTATCATGTCATACAGTTGACAAGAACTTTGGGAAATCACTCCCCAAAAATCTAAAAAGTCAATTTAGTGAAAAATGTATTTAGATTGCCTCAGAGCATGGCCGAATACAGCCAAGACTGTTTCTCAAGTATGTATGAACTTGAGAATGGGGCTTAGTGAAGCTTAGCAGAAGACAGAATCAACCACCTTTACCAGGCATTCTCCTCACGAAGAGGATATCCTTTCAAAGTTAAGTAAAGGCTGTAATATTCTTTACTGTGCAGAATTTAGGCTATCCCCTTCTAATCAACCCCAAAACCATTTTGGACTTTATCAAAGACATGGCAAAACGCTCCGGTAAAGATAAGGAGGCTGGAGTTTGTTTTACAGCTAACAACTCGTAATGTGATTAGCATCACATACAGGAACTTATATCACTCTCCCAAATTGCAAAATCAAATCTTCTCAAAATCAAATGTATACTCTACACTGCATGGTAAATATCATCAGTAGATCCCTCCCCAAGCTGACGCCAAGTGGACACTTGAAGCTTTACACGTTCAGTCCCAGCTACTGTCACATTTATTTCCATCCTGAATAGTTATTTACTTTTTAGTTTGTTTTACTTAATGGTTGCATAGTTTAAGTGCTAATACACATGCTTTAACCTACACATGCTTTAACCCTAACCCTAACCCTTGACAACATCTGCAATAGTGCTTACAGTGTAATGTTTGGACAAAATAGTTTTTCACAGTCAAAAAGTGTCTTGACTTGACAGCTCAGTCAACCATTCTGAATCCTAATAAGCATGTCTTCCACATGCATAAGATTAAAAGGTGAAAAGGCCCTGAAACAAGCAGGAACCTGAAAATGGCTGTAGTACAGGTCTGGCAGAGCATCACCAGGGAAGATACACAGGAGATATCTATGGGCCACAAAGTTCAGGCAGTCATTGCATGCAAAGATATGCAACCAAGTATTAAACACGACTACTTGAATGTGTCACTGTCTATGATGTTTGGAGTTAACTTGACATATGTCTCCTTGTTAAAAAATTTGCAGACATGACATCTTTAAAACAGATCATTCAAAAACTCACTGTGCTCCAAGAAAATTGGGATATTCAATTATTTTCTATTGTCATAACTGCTAAGAAAAGAAGATTTTGTCATTTTTATCCTCAAAAATGTAGGACTCAAAAGCTTCTGTTTTCAATACCGTTTTTAAGTTTCCTATTGAAAACCAAAAACACAAATGACATAGAAGTCACCAAGAAGCAACATGTGGCGATGAAAAACGGCTTCTGGAAAGGCATTCATGGGAGTCTCCACAGAATTTTGCAACTAATAAATATGCCCTAATAGGATACCCACCACGGCCTAGGGTGGTCCATGGGTCTAAGCTGCTGTTGCCTCTGGTGCTGCAGCATGGGTTCCAATCCAGCCCACTGCACTTTCAGCCAAAACTCTTTAGCTTGCCCCACGATCCTATCAAATAAAGCATAAAAATGCCTGAAAAAAAAAAGATATATATATATATTTTATATATATATAAAAAAAAGATACCCGCCATGAATGCCCATTACATTTGCCCCGGAAATCGCAAACAAAAGCCCATAAGCTACGTTAAGGATCTGAATTCCCATAACACCTTACCCAGTGACTTGCTGCAGTGCCCATGGTGGGCCCTGTATTCTGCACAGCCGGCGTGCTCCTCAACGTGTGGACAGAATTTCCCCCCGTTCTGGGGCACCTGCAGGATCTGCCGGTTCCTTATCCGAAATGTGGCCCCGCAGGGCTCAACACAGCCAGACCAAACCGTCCAGTCACTTACCACACAGGACACCGCTGGGAGGGAGGACAGGAAGGGGTGGGGATGTGGCAGGAGGAAATTAAAGCGAGTACAACTTTAAAGTAGTGTCTGGTCTGTGTGTTACTGAAAAGTGTGTTGTTATAGTGAGACAGCTAAAGGTATATTGGCATACATTTAAAAAGCAAGGTATATAGGAATTGATGAATGACAACTAAATCATGTCACATTGAAATAAATGAAATAGTTTTTAGGTTATTATCATTAACTTTTGCTTCAGATAGGCTTAAAAGGAAAACCGACAAATACCTACAATTTGTCTAACTTCATAAATCACCATAAATTTTTGGACTGACTTTCTATGCACGCAACCCACTCAGGGAGAGCAGGGTTCAGCCAGCGCGAGTGGAGTTTCATCTGGTTATATTGGCAGGGTGGCTAGCTCTAGGAGCTGTTTACTGAAGTCCCATGATGTAACTTGTCATTTCAACTTGTCATAGTGCCTTAAAAGTTTTTATTTCACCATATATTGTGAGAAGTGTGTAAAGTTATCTTTATTTTAATTATCACATATAAGCTAAAATTATTTGCAATTAGTTTTTTTTATTGACTTTTTTATAGAAGTTGTTTTAGCTGTAATCTTATTGTTCCAAAAATAACTGTTAGTGTAGTCCGTAATAATGCTTTGGTGAAATGCAGGAAATTAGTTTTTTGTGGAAAAACTACTCTGCTGGGTTACCCCGGGTTACCCCGGGATACCCCCCCCCCCCCACAC
>JACXGI010004653.1:0-29356 GCA_016801175.1 Esox masquinongy | reverse complement strand
TCATGACAGCAGTCCAAAGTAGAAATACAAGCCTGGTCGCAATAGCAGGTACCATACGAACGGTCAGCTCTCCATCCCTTACTTACGCAGGATGGGTCGCGGCCGGTGCAACAAAAACTTGCTTCTTGACACCCTGCATCACCTGGGACGAACATGAAAACCAGCAGCCCGAGACAAGCGAAGATCCAGCCGGCGCTATCCGTATACATGAACGAGGTCATGGTTATGGCACAGAAGAATTCTTCTGTGCGCGCCCAACTGCTTCTGTTTTACTTGGTACCTTCGGTCAAGCTATCCCGCAAATCAACATGCTCTGTCAATCTGTCCAATTGCCAAGCGCACACGCAAAACACAATGCTATCGTGCGGAACCTGCTAGGCTGGGGTAGCTTTGATCTCTTAAATTTAAACAGATGTTGCGTTCTATTGAATTGTGTGACAATAACGTGACATTTTTACAGTTAGTGTATTTGTTAAAAAACATTTATGCAAATAGTAATGTTTTATTCACTTTCTATTTTATTTCTCACAGGACGGGCTAGATTAGTCATCAAGTCTTCGAGCAAAGAAACGTCGAAGTACTGAATAAATGCACAAAACTTTTGCATATTATTGTGAATAATATTTTTTTATGATCATAACATAATTAACAAATATGGTCATGATCAACAGTTTGAATGTCATGAGAAATATTAGCAGTAATCTGGCTGCAAATAAGCATCCAAGCATTTCATGACACAAGAAATCCAGATTGGCTTACAACCATTATCTGATTAGTCTTGTATCAAGTGGTGTTTAATAAATCCATTATTGGATTGTTATAATGAACTTAGGTTATATTTATAGTTAATAATTTATAAGATATGTGTAATACCTATCTTATAAATTGTAAAAAAAACAAAAAACATTGGCAGCAGTCATTTCTGTGTTAATTGCATCACATATTCAATAATGTCATATATCCAGACTGACACAAAGTTTTATATTAGGTTTCATGCATCAGTATTTTACAAATAGTCAATGGATTCATAAAAAATACATTTAATAATGTTTCTGTAAAATTTCAGACACACTTTTCCAGAATAATTTAGAGGTACAGTTAGGTCCGTAAATAATTAGACACTGACACAAGTTTTATTTTGACGGTTCACCAAAACGTATTCAAGTTACAGTTAAATACACTGAACAAAATTATAAACGCAACACTTTTGTTTTTGCCCCCATTCATCATGAGCTGAACTCAAAGATCTAAGACTTTCTCTATGTACACAAAAGGCCTATTTCTCTCAAATATTGTTCACAAATCTGTCTAAATCTGTGTTAGTGAGCACTCCTCCTTTGCTGAGATAATCCATCCACCTCACAGGTGTGGCACATCAAGATGCTGATCAGACAGCATGAGTATTGCACAGGTGTGCCTTAGGCTGGCTACAAGAAAAGGCCACTCGAAAATGTGCAGTTCCATCACACAGCACAATGCCACAGATGTCGCAAGTCTGAGGGACCGTGCAATTGGCATGCTGACTGCAGGAATGTCCACCAGAGCTGTTGCCCGTGAATTGAATGTTCATTTCTCTACCATAAGCCGTCTTCAAAGGCATTTCACAGAATTTGGCAGTACACCCAACCGGCTTCACAACCGCAGACCATGTGCAACCATACCAGCCCAGGACCTCCACATCCAGCGTCTTCACCTCCAAGATCGTCTGAGACCAGCCACCCGGACAGCTGCTGCAACAATCGGTTTGCATAACCAAAGAATTTCTGCACAAACTGTCAGGAACCGTCTCAGGGAAGCTCATCTGCATGCTCGTCGTCCTCATCGGGGTCTCGACCTGACTGCAGTTCGTCGTCGTGACCGACTTGAGTGGGCAAATGCTCACATTCGATGGCGTCTGGCACTTTGGAGACGTGTTCTCTTCACGGATGAATCCCGGTTTTCACTGTACAGGGCAGATGGCAGACAGCGTGTATGGCGTTGTGTGGGTGAGCGGTTTGCTGATGTCAACGTTGTGGATCGAGTGGCCCATGGTGGCGGTGGGGTCATGGTATGGGCAGGCGTGTGTTATGGACAACGAACACAGGTGCATTTTATTGATGGCATTTTGAATGCACAGAGATACCGTGACGAGATCCTGAGGCCCATTGTTGTGCCATTCATCCACGACCATCACCTCACGTTGCAGCATGATAATGCACGGCCCCATGTTGCAAGGATCTGTACACAATTCCTGGAAGCTGAAAACATCCCAGTTCTTGCATGGCCAGCATACTCACCGGACATGTCACCCATTGAGCATGTTTGGGATGCTCTGGATCGGTGTATACGACAACGTGTTCCAGGTCCTGCCAATATCCAGCAACTTCGCACAGCCATCGCACAGGCCACAATCAACAACCTGATCAACCTTCGGACACCCCCGGACCCCCCCAATACAGTGAAACTGCACATTTTCGAGTGGCCTTTTATTGTGGCCAGCCTAAGGTACACCTGTGCAATACTCATGCTGTCTGATCAGCATCTTGATATGCCACACCTGTGAGGTGGATGGATTATCTCGGCAAAGGAGAAGTGCTCACTAACACAGATTTAGACAGATTTGTGAACAATATTTGAGAGAAATAGGCCTTTTGTGTACATAGAGAAAGTCTTAGATCTTTGAGTTCAGCTCATGATGAATGGGGGCAAAACAAAAGTGTTGATCCTTGACAAAGAATTAAAACTGAACATTTTATTTATGATTGTTTTAATTTGTCCAATTACATTTGAGCCCCCGAAATAAGGGGACTGTGTATGAAAATGGTTGCAATTCCTAAACATTTCATTCAATATTTTTGTTCAACACCTTGAATTACAGCTGAAAGTTGGCACTTTAATGGCATCTCGGTTGTTTCATTTCAAATCCATTGTGGTGGCGTACAGTGCCAAAATTATGAAAATTGTGTCTGTCCAAATATTTCCGGACCTCTCTGTACATCTGTGGATTCATTCACCTTGTTGGTTCAAGAATTCAAACCTGCCACCTGGCCCGACACTCTAACCTTAAGGCTACATGACGACTGCACTATGTAAGTTATATATTATATAATTTTATTGAGCTTATTGAGGATGAACCCCTATAAACCCTCCTTAAATCACAAACACACTTACTGTAGGTAGCCTATAGCGCCATTGCATAGCAGGGACCACATGTCCATTTCCCCTGGCAAAATGAATAGGGGAATGAATAGATTGTTTGGACTGTACAGCCCATCCTTGCAAACCTTGTTGGCTTAAGCTGCTAGCTTTCCTGGCCCTTTGTGCCTCAACATGTGAAAAGAGTGGATTAATCAAATTCCTATGGCCTTGGCCATTCATGCAGAAAAAAAACACTCGGACACACATTTCCCAGCTCCTGAATACTGAGTGTGTGCATGTGTGTGTGTGCATGGCAGATTCTCAATCCTTTGACTGCAGTGCCTTCCTCCCTCCCGCCCACGCACACAAACCACACGCACAGACCTACAGTGTGGCCCCTGTCCTTGTGCACTCTGGGAGTTCTAGAGACCCTCCGCATTTAACGCTCTAATAAACACCTAATCAGCTCCAACAGACAGTCCAAAACACAGCCTATATAATACAGTCAAGTAAATGTTATTTGGGTAGATCCATCCAGTTCTACTTCTACTTGTTGAATGATGTCTAGATATATATTTGCATGTTGAAAAGAATATAGGTAGACCGACTGTGTGATTTTGTTCAATATGTGTATAATGTCTTGTGCAGTAATGCTATAACATATACAGTGACTAGCAAAAGTATTCAAACACCTGAAAGAATGTTCACATTTTAATGAACATATTTTCCTGTTTTATATATAATAAATTCAAATTTAAGGTGACATTGTTTTTATATTGGGAAATATTTGGAAGTAAAATAAAAAATGTTTCTCGTATAAGTATTCAACCACTGTGCTTTAGAAGCTTCCAGTATAAACAAATGAAAAAGTT
Source organism: Esox masquinongy (assembly GCA_016801175.1). Lineage (NCBI taxonomy): Eukaryota > Metazoa > Chordata > Actinopteri > Esociformes > Esocidae > Esox > Esox masquinongy. The sequence goes on along the minus strand of JACXGI010004653.1, from coordinate 25,367 downwards.
GGCCTAGCTAGGACACAGTTACCTTACCATTAGTCATCTGTGAAACAACACTGTTGAAGGATCATTGGTCCGGCAATGAATCTGAAGAAAACACCATAACAAAGAGAATTCCACAGAAGATACAGATGAAATCATATAAATCCATGGATTAGAAAGAGGGTATTAAATAATATCCAAGTCTTTGGATAGTAAGCACAGTTGGATCAATAACCAGGAATTGGAAGCTTTACCACATCACCCAGACACTGTCAAGAAAAGCCTGTCCCTCAAAACTCAATGCTACCTTTTTTCAACTTTTAAGGAGCTACAGAGTTCAGTACCTGGGAATAGAGTAATGTTGCACCGATCAACTTTAACTTGGCCAATCCAAAACACAAATGTTCTTTCTCCTGAGCCATTCTTTGATAGATTTGCTTGAATGCTTGGGGTTATTGTCTGTTGGAAGAATCATTTTCTGCCCAGTTTTAGCTCCTTGATCAATTTCCTGACGTTCTGTTCAAGAATCACAAAGTATACCTCAGAATTCATGGCTCCTTTGATGATGTGCAGTTGACCAGGTCCGGAAGATGAAAAGCAGCCCCAGATGTTGACATTTCCACCACCATGCCTGACTGTTGGGATGGTTCATTAGGTGGTGAGTGAGTGTTGAAACACTAAAGATTTCAGGAAATGACTTTTACAGTATAGTGGAGCACTATGGGGCGATGAAATGAACGACAAGGGTACTAAGTATTTTGCTCTCGATATAGGGTATTGCCTGAGTGTCGCGAAAGAGATGGCAATGTAATTACTCAATTATTGTTGTCATGGCGATACCATAGGGCACTGTTTCCCAATCCTGGTCCTGTGGACCCAAAGGGGTACACATTTTTGTTTTTGCCCAAGCACTCACACACCTGATTCAAATTAAAGAAGACCTGCTGATAGGTTGATTACCTCAATCAAGTGTGTGAGTGGTAGGGCAACATTTGAAACAGGTGTGTGAGTACTACAGCAAAAACAAAAACAAGCAACCCTTTGGGTCCCCAGGGCCAGGATTGGGAAAGTCTGCCATAGGGCAAGAAAAAGAGAGGTTGGACAAGATAAACAGTACATCTGCATCAAACCTATGGTGAAGCATGGTGGTGACAGCGTAATGCTGTGGGGGTGTTTTTTCAACAAGAGGGAGTGAGAGAATAGTCCGGATAGAGGGAAAGATGAACGAAGCTAGTTACAGACAGATGCTTGATGAAAACCTGCTACAGAGAGCTTAGGACCTCAGACTGGGGTGGTGGTTCACCTTGCAACAGGACACTGACACCAACAACACAGCCAAGACAACACAGCGGCTTCAGGACGAGTCTGTGGATGTCCTTGAGCTGCCCAGCCAGAGCACTGACTTGAACCCCATCGAACATCGCTGGAGACCTGAAAATGACTGTGCAGCGTAATTTCCCCTTTCAACCTGCCAGTTTGCACATAGGAATGGGAGAAACTCCGCATATACAGTGGTTCGTTTCTTTAGAAAACAAATAGAGAGTTGAATAGCTAACCACGATGCCATGTGAACTATGCTATGTAAATCGAAAATGAGAGCAATATGAACAAATCCTAATGCTTAGTTTGTTTGGTCCATGGCGGGGATTGAACCCCAGTCACCAACGTGTCAGTCCACATCTCTAACCAGTACACTATGTTGGAGACGGTTAGGTAATAGTTATACAGTACTTGCTATGTAAATCAAAAACAAGAGCAATATGTTCATCGCCGGTGCAGTTTGTCAATCGCAATATAATGCGAAGTTCTAGTCCATCTTGAACAAATCCTAATGCCTAATTTGTTTGGCCCGTGGCGAGGATTGAACCCCGGTAACCTAGTCCGCGTCTCTAACCACTACACTATACAAAAATGAGTAGTCAGTCAGTCAGGCACCTCAGTCAGAGACATTTGCACATCTTGGCCGGCTCCACTGATGCGGTCCGGCATGATGGCAGATGCTTTTCCTAATGGAAAAAAAAAATAGAAATCTGTTTTGCACATAAGAAAATTTGGCAGAATTCTCAGCCCAATTTTCTCAAGTAATTATGAGCTTGCAATACATGCTTGTTACTGTACAGTATACAACAAAATAATCTATTCTTTGAAACATCTCAGGAAACACAATATATCCTAGTTTGAAAAGACCCATACTCTTTTAACAAACATTTTTAATTGGTGGCTTAATTAGGCATTGCGTTTGACCTAATCCTGATGGAATGTTTAAACGAAGTGGGAAGGCAGACTGGAGTCACAAAGCAGAGCAGACACCAGCTTTGCGGTCTACAGGCTTAGCACTCTTACTCTTTCTCAGCACTTTCAGTAGCATCTCAGGGAGCTCTCTTTGCACAGGCTGTAGTCCATCGACCTACTTTAATACACCAGACAGTTCAGAAAAAAGTCCTTGCACCTGAGGAATACACACTGTGGCCAAGTGCAGTCATTCTGGATCAGTACCATACCACTTACAGTCAGAACACAACTCCCAGGTAGGATGATCTCCTGTAATAATCACTGAGGTCTTTGGGATTTAGAGGATGAAATAAGAATAAATACACAGGCTTCTTTAACCTGCAAAGTGCATGGCTTTGGCATTCTTCATTGACTAAGAAAATCGTTTAAAATATGCAATAAAATGTGCAGTAATACACATAATAATATGTTTCATGCCCAAATCCTACTGGGTTTACCTATTCAGCCCATTTAAAATGTTTTGCCACTAATTAGTCTTTTGACCTATCAGAATATTTGCAAATAATTGCATAAAAGATCAGAGTCCTTTGAACAGAAAGGCATTGTGTTATCAGTGCTGTAGGAATAACATGAAGCAGAAAGGCATAGTCATATGTTAAAGCATTCAGATATCAAAGTGTAAATCAAATTATTTTTTGCATTTTGAAAGAGAAATTCCAAGTTATTTTATCCCTATAATTACCAGTCTTATTCTTCCCTATATGTCAGCTATTTAGACCTAACAGAGAGGTTTATTGAGCCTAATGTGACACATGACACATGTAACATCTACAGCACTAATTAGTTCTCATCTCCTTAGCTGAGGGACGACAGCCAGCCTATTAAAGCTACACACATACACCCAAACACACAGAGAATGAAAGGGCCAGGGGAATCCTCTGATCCTCTTACGGTGGGGAACAGTAAGCCTATTACACAAAGAGCAACTTTAGAGAAGCCTAGCTAGGAAGAAGTTCTAAAAGGACTGCTGTAAAATACTACTGCATCAATGTGCTCATAATTAATTATTTTGATTATATAAGACTCTTTGCCTGTTTGTGCCCCAACTGTCCATGTGCCCCTGCTCTTGTGTGTGCGTCTGTGCATGCACGCTTGTCTACCTGTCTGTTTGTATGTGTCCCAGATGACAAAAGCCTTTGTTTCCCAGAAGGAACAGGACCATGGCCACATCACCTTCGCCAGCATCCTGGTCTCTTCAGTACTGCCTTCAGTACTGTGCAGGTGAACCATGGTGAACATAAGAAAAAGCATGTTTTTTAATGTCTTACTGTTTATTAAGATAGTAACTGTCACCGTGTAACTTATTAATGTTTATTAACACACATTTGTGAAACTCATTACTTCGTAGTGACATGGGTAAAATAGAGACCTACAGCAACGCATGAACTGGGGGATTTATAAACATTCACTGGATGATTGGCTGAAGGCCATTGGAGAGCATCCTGCGTCCCACGGCAGGCTTACCTCTGAAGTTATGCAGGGTGGTCCCGGTCAGTCCCTGGATTGGAGACCAGTGGTCCACACTTTGGCCTAATGATCAAAGCCCCAGGGCAATGGAGAGTTCATTGCCGTGCGTTGGGTGCTTTTGGGTGGGATGTTAAATGGGTGTCCTGACTCGTTGTGGTCATGAAAGATCCCATGGCATCATTAGAGTAGGGGTGTTAACCCCGGTGACGCGGTAAAATGTTCAATCTAGCCCTGATATCATAACATTATTATCCCCAGTTATCCTCTCCTCCCCCTGTACCTATTCCCCAGCTTATTGTTAAGGAGAAAGTGTTCTCAAGTCAACTTACCTGGTCAAGTAAATAAACGTTATATATACACAGTGGTACACCATTGTTTCTGGCGACCGGGCGATTGACACTTGCTTCAGCACACCAGAAACAGTGTTGTTGGCCAAGTGAGTGGTGAAGGCTTCTCCAAACACCGTGTGTTGTGTCTGAATGCATTTCAGACTACTGGGAGTACATGCAAGTGTGTAATGTAAATAAACAACAGGTAGTCACTAAAAACAAGGCTTTTTTCAGTTTGGGATAGATTCCAAGCAAAAAATGAATTGCAAGTACCGCCCCACTATAAAGGCCTGCCCAAAGCATGTTAGTATTGGTTCTGTAGTGCTTGGCTTCTTGTTGAGGCCAGCCAACTCAGTGGACACACTGAATCATAGACTTAAGGCTTTTGCGGGTCTATAGGCCACAAGGTGAATGCAATTAACTAACAGGTAGAACAGCAGACTAGCAGTTTGCTGGGACTCCTGGTCTAGGGTGATGTTGTGAAACTATTTACTCTTGGCTGCCCCCGTCAGGAATGTAGTAGAACTGTTCTTTGCACATCCGGAGCCAGAGTACGGTGTGAAATAGGCCAATAAAGCCATCCTGACATTTACTTCATTAATCACCCAATCACTTGTCTTTGCTAGCGCCTTGGTGCAGTGCACAGCTCTTTAAAATCTGTCTCTCTAGACAGTCCTGTTCTGTGCCAGGTCCCAGATGCATTGCAACAAATCGCAGGGGGCATTCAGAAGGTTTTGAAATAACCAAGCCTGTATACTGAACCCTGCATCGCAATTTTCAGTGTCCTGTTATTATGTCTTTTAATAGTGTTATGGGCTGGTTTGCTGAACGGTTCCCCCCAACCAACCACTCTCCTTACTTTCACCTAATCGCGTTGTAGTTCTGTCCAATAAGTAAATACCTGTCCAATAACTTGTATTATATGGCATTACACAAACTTCAATTTTGTTTTCATTTGACAGCCACTTTACCTATTTTTGGCAACCAATGCATGTTTTGTCTACTCACAAAGTTGTAGCACAGCTGCAATGTGATAAATGGAAAGAGAACTGTAACAAACCAACAATGACTTTCAGAAATGGTTATGACTTACACTTGCAGCCAGATAATGGACACATGCGTTTTCGCCCCAGCAAAATATGTTCTCATCGCAACACAACAGTTTTGGACGGTACAACATGGGAAGTCATAATTCCTCTTCCAACCTGGTAGTCCAAGGTGGTGACTAAACTATCACTGTAGACTTAGTCTCCACAGTTAAAATCAAGTCTGATTTCCAAAATAAATTAAAGGTAGACATTCACAAAAATGTGTCTATTGGCCAAGACAAACTTTAACCTAGGGTTGTTTTCTTTAAACAGCCTTTACAAACATCAGTTATCTTTAATCGTCGACAGCTAAAAGTAAATGGAACTAATTAGAGTGCAGAGCATGTTTCTTTTCTTATGCACGAAAATCATTTCTTTTATTGGCCAATTGACAATATGCTTACATAGGCAACTCAAGCAAGTAATAAAAACAAATTTAAAAAATACACCTTGCTGCACATTGTTGACCGTGAGGAGACACAATGAGTTATGGACTTTGTATTTTGTTGTATTTCTGTGGTCCTAATGAGGCTATACTATATTATAGAACTATATTCATATACTGTGCTGTTTTACATTAATATTGAACCCATGAATATTATTGGCTGCATAGGCAGGGGTAAAGGGAGTTCCAAAAAAATACAAAATATACAGTAAATATGGAGTTTTCAGGTCATTTAGAAAATGCGCACATGCCCAAACTACTTCCATTGATTTTTAGCTAGCGGTCAATTGGCAAAGACTGGAATATTTTATAGAAACATACTAATTCGTCCTGGGCTGAAAGACTTTGGGTCAAGGAAGTAACATCAAACTGATAAGGAAAAGTCTCCTTTAATCCCACCCTGATGATGCATTGAGCATGCTTTTTATTCCAGGAAGCAGCGTAATGTGTTATGGAAACCAGCCGTAAATGGATAAACAATTACTAATGGGTTACAAATTATAGAAAGGGAAATAAGATAGCCATGATATTTTCACACTATTCCCCTGACCATGAAAGTACTGCTCTCATGGCTCGCTTGCCAGTGAATATGGTCCAGTAAAGGGTAAGCCTGTCTGGAATGACGGTAATGGTGCACTAATCTGCATAGGGTTGGAGTTGCTATGCCAGGAACACATGTAGGTCAACACACTAGTTTAGCCCTACATATCCAGCCCAGAAATTGACCCCAGAAGTCTCTACCTTTCTCTAATTTTGTCCCAGAACAGATGTGTACATGAAACAAAAAGAAGCCTGATGGTTTTGTTTTGTGCGTGACAGCACACAAGTTTTACTTACATTCCATTGGGACCAAAATGGAGTTGGTTTGACACTGAGGGGGGGGGGGGGGTCGTGCTGGGGCCGTACTCGTGCTGAACACAGACTTGTACCACCCAGCCACCTCTCGCAGTGGGGACAGACAACATCACAGGACATCACACACGCTACAGGCACACTACACATAGTCACTAAACATTCCCAGCCCTACAGGTGGTTGTCTTCATAAAGCACTCGAGGAAAATCAACAGTGGTTCACTAGCTGCATCCTATCCTGCCATGTTGTCTCATACTTCACAGGTACATGCTACTGTAACAACCAGACCTTGGTTGAAAAACTATTTGAAAACATTTCAAATCGTTTAGGCTGGACTCGATCAAGCCTGCCTAGAGCAATGGCATCGATGGATGTGACAAAACTGCAAATACCACCAATCTGGCACCCAGGCAAATACTAAGATTTCAGAACTTTTTTTAACCCAGGTATTCAAACAATCTGCCAGGAATTCCAGGCCTGGGTTAAATAATACTAAAAGAAACAAGAGAAAGTCTCATTTAAAAGGGGGGAGGGGGAACAAACTCTTTCCTCAAAAAAAGCTTTTTTTCACAGTTATTACGTTATTCCATTCTCCACTGAGTGGACTGCCATTATACATTGGATACGATGCAGCTATTTTTCTATCAAGCAACAAAAAACAGATGAATAATGTGTACAATTAAACAACATCAAGGAGGAAATAAATGTTTTCTTCTATCAATATTGTTTAACTGAACATTCTGGAACATTGAATATAATATTAACACAAGTGATGGTTTAGAACCTATGAACCTGCACTTCGTATCCTGTAAAATTCTAAAACAGCCTTTCAGAACACAGTGTCAGAGTTTTCTTTTAGTGCTTCTTTCAAACAACCAATGGTGTGCGTCTACACAGTGCCATCCAGAGTCTGTTGTCCCAGTGTGCTTGAGTTAGCCTGTTTGATGAGGAGAGAGTCTGCGCTGTCTGCATCCTGTTTGCCACACCTACAGAAACAACAGAAATCAGTGTCGCCCAGCAACACACAGCAGGCTCTCAGGGAAACAAGGTTTACTGAAAAGCTTTGGGAGATGCTCGGGACTTACTAGTCCTCATCCGGCCTTTCAGAAGCCGGCTCTTACCCAGAGAGTGGTCCGTTTCCTGTCCGATCACTGGTCTGCTGCTGATCAAGCTCCGCCAGCAGCTTCAAAATATTCAAGGCTGCCTGTTGACGAACGGGAGTAGAACATCAGATGTAGCCTATTTCACAATGGCCCTGGTGCATGCCAGCACGTCTGACTTAGAGCACCGTGGACTTATTCAGATGGCACAGGTGAAACTACTTTCGGTTAAATATGCTTTTGTCCATAGGCAAATATTTAGCAACACAACGCTATAACCACCAGGACTCGTTCAGCGTGATGGCGTGAGTCTCACCATGTCGTGACAGGACTCCACATCCTTGCCAATGCCATGACTGATGAGGGGAGGCTGAGAGGAGCAATTGATCAGTGACACCAACTCGTTCTTGTTGTTTTTGGGAAAATCTTTGTACTCCACCTGCAAGGGTTGTACAAAGCATCAGTTCACATAAGCAGTAGCAAACATTAAGCCTTCAGGGCGCATTGATAAAGTGTATGTGTGTGTTGGGGGGGGGGGTTCAGGGGCGTACCTGCAGGCCCTGGACACTGGCCAGGTAGCTGAGCTGTTCGGAGGGTCTGGTCAGAGGTCCGTGCGGTACCAGGTGACCCATACTGTTCTGGCTCTTCAGAATCGTCTCGGCAGTCAGGGAGGTGCCAGCGTACAGCAGCTCGTTGGCAATCATGGCCGTCAGGGTGGCCTGCAAGCAAAATAATCCAATGAGTGCTTTACATTACCGGGAACTGGCCTATTTGGATAGGGCAAAATACTAATGTTTCTTACGGAGGAAAAAAGGGTGCACAGTAATTGAACTGCACTTTTGTGACTGAAAGAAGTCTTCAGCTATAAAAGGTGCTTTACTTTTGCTCTCGTACCAATGTTGATGAGGAACTAGAGCAAGCACAGTTATGGTGCAGGTTCAGAACAACTGTCAGCCCAAACATACTCAGTGGCTGTGAAGCGCCGAGCAACTGTGTTTTAATTTATCGGGTTACCTGCACCTAAATCAGCCATTATCAGTCCATTTGAGTAAAAATAGTTGCTTATTTGCATTGTGCTAACCATGGCATTCAGGCCCTTTAACAACCGAAATATTCCAAAATTAAGAGAACAAACAGGGCTAAAAGAAACTCGGAGGTAAAACACAGCTCATCTAAAACAGTTTTCAAAGGGAAGTTCAAATGTGGCCTTAAGTTCACTTTTTGAGGAAACAATGAAGAGGGGATCTGCATAGCCTCTGCAAAGGCATTATGAATGTGTCAAAGGATGATTACAAGGCATTATGAAAATGTGTCAAAGGATGATTACAAGGCATTATGAAGATGTGCCAAAAGATGATTACAAGGCATTATGAAAATGTGTCAAAGGATGATTACAAGGCATTATGAAGATGTGTCAAAGGATGATTACAAGGCATTATGAAGATGTGTCAAAAGATGATTACAAGGCATTATGAAGATGTGTCAAAGCTTTTTAAAACCAAAAAAAGATCCAAAACAAACTATATCATATCACATCAATCTCTGCATTCTCATTGACTTTGCAAGTAATCCATGTTTCAATTACGCTGTTTTAAACAGCAAAAAAACATTCACGGGACACTTGAATTACTTTACAGAAATGCAGTGTAGAGACATTATCCGGAATGAAGTAATATAAATTGGTTTGTAGTGTTTTGTGACATTTTCACAAGCACTGTAGTCAATGGGGCGGCATTGTGACCAAAAGCACCTTGGCTGAGTTTGTCCGGTGGTTGTAGTCCTTGTTCTGGTGCCCCTGGCTAGGGCTAGCCCCAACAGCCTGGGCCACCTCAGGCACCATGGGCAGGATGCCAGCTGGGAGCTGCTGGTGGCTGAGGTAGGGCAGGCGGTAGTCCTCGTCTTTGGAGCCTGACAGATAGGAGGAATCAAAAAGACACTTAGCTAACTGAATGAATGGGGAAATGAAAACCTAAGTCATGTAAAAGAATCCCATGCTACAAAACAAAACCTGGCAACACTGAACCAGCTAGAGAACGTCCGTGGACTGCCATGCTCTCCAAGGAACCAAAAGTGTATAAGTAACATTTATCACTGCAAAACCAAAATCAAAGTCTACTGCAAATATCTGAGAATATACTGCTGAAGTGTGTTGCTTAAAACACTTCTTGAAGCACCCACCAAGTGACTGGCTCTCCTCCACAGAGCCCGGCTCAAAGAAGGTCACTTTCCTTCCATCTCCGTTTTTCTTCAATGGAACCTTGGGTCACGATGATAAACAGCAAGAACACACATTAGTTGGGTGCTCAAGTCAGAACTTGACTAGGGTCCGACTAGACTGCTGGTGTAGCTGGGATATCTGTGATGTACCTTTTCGTCTGTTTTAAGTGCAGGTTTGGGGGGCTGAGGCTGAGGCACTTTGAAACCAAGAAGCTCCAGCATCTTTTCCGCAGCGTTCCTCTTCGCTACCTTTTTACTAGGGCCCATGCCCTCCGCACATTGGCCACACACTGTCACCTGTTGACCACAAGCACAGGTCACAATGCAGGAGAAAGAATCGACAACAGACAAACAGGAGATCGGAGAGATTTAGTCTGGAAAGGTATACACGTTTCAGTTCTATCTCCATGGTGTTGGTCCAGAGCAGGAGTGTGTCAGACTGTGTGTTGGTCCAGAGCAGGAGTGTGTCAGACTGTGTGTTGGTCCAGAGCAGGAGTGTGTCAGACTGTGTGTTGGTCCAGAGCAGGAGTGTGTCAGACTGTGTGTTGGTCCAGAGCAGGAGTGTGTCAGACTGTGTGTTGGTCCAGAGCGTCCGGTCTCACCTGCATGATGAACTCCCTGCGTCGGGGCAGCCCCCTCTCCGTCACCATGCTGTACTCTGGCTCCTTCTCCTTCTTAGCCTGCTGGATCTGAGCCAATCGGCTGATGGGGTTCATGCCCTGCCCGTACTCTGGACTGGTCTGCAGCTGGTTGGGGAGAGAATGCTAGTAAACAACGTTTTCACCGTCAACACTCCGTTCTGTGGCCCTTTAAGAAATTACCCACAGCCATTAGAAGCACGGGTTCCTTTTTAAGATGTACAGTACATTACCTGTATTCCCTGTCAAACAGGCACCTGGGATAATGAGATGCTCTACTGCCTGCCCCCCAAACTGTTCATTTTAACTACTGCTCATAGTTTGCAGAGTCCCTTCATGTGATGATCAACGAGTGCACCTTCTTAATCGGCCTGCCAATCTGACTGCACCAACATCAAGCCAGAGTTTGTGGCACATCGGCTCTATGGCACCCTCCCTAAACCTGCCTCCCCACTCGTCTCACCTTAATGATGGACTTGGTTTTCTTCTTAATGCGTGCAGGCTGCATCTTCTCCATGCTTGGGGGCAGCTGAGGCAGTCTCTTCAGTTCCTCCAGGACGGCTGTAGCCGCCAGCTTCTTAGCGATCTTCTTGCTCTTGCCCTCGCCCTCACCGCTGAACTCCCCCACCGCCACACGCACCAAGAAGCTCTTCATGTGGGGCGGGCCGGCCTCCTTCAGGACCTCCAGAGCAGAGGAAAACACTGACGTCAGGCATGGGTGCGTGTAAGACGGTGGTAGAAACATCGGCCATCCCATTCGCCCCCCCCATTTAATATCCACCCGCCCCCAAAAAAGGTTTCGCCCCGTGTTGTTTTGAACCATCGGGAAAGGGGTCACAGCCTACCTCAAAGCTGACCGGCATGTTCCTCTTCAGCGCGATCTCAAAAACCTGACTGATTTCTGATTTGTTGAGGTTCTCTTCTGAGTCTTCGCCATTCATCTGAAATCAGACGTTTATCAGAGTTCATGTCAAAACAGTCAAAACATACGACAGCTGTGAATGATACAGCAGCATGGCTATGTGACACAGCTCCGCGGCAGTGTTGAGTCAAATTCATGGCATCCCATCACGTTTTGAAGCAGACCCGTGCAATGGAACATTCAGCAGGTGTTACCATGTGGACAAAACACTGGCCATATTCCCAAAGCCTTAAACTTTTTCCTACAAATTCCAGTTGGAGGACCCACAGAATCCCAAGGGACACATGGAAATCCCCCAACCAGACGTCCGGCCCCGTGGTTTTCTCCCCAGCTCTGACCTCAGGCAGCTGCTGCAGCAGTATGGGCTCCTTCTGCAGCGTCTTCAGGGCCTTGGCGGCGGCATCGTGTTTGGCGAGCTGTCGCGTGCGACCCTTCCCGTGGAACTGCTGGCCTCCGATGTTCAGCTCCATGTGGTAGAGCACGGGGCCCACAGGGGGAAAGGGGTAGTAGTACCTGACCACAGACAGGACAGAGTGAGCCAACCACGTGGAAGGAAACACCGACGTCTGGCACACGCCTGTTGTCATCAGACGCCAGCGCGGCTCCGCCTCTGAAAGGCCCGGCATATTATATCAAGGTAATAGCTCCCCCCATCCCCGCCACCCCAGGAGAACGAGAGAGCGTACTGTTGCATGGAGCGCTGGTAAGGCCCTGGGGCTCTGATGTTGTAGTTGAAGCTGGGTGGTCTCATCCCGGGGTAGGGGTCTATGGGCTTGTACATGGGTTTCTTCCCTAACTTCATACAGAGGGCGTTCAGCTCCACCGTGTGTGTCATGCAGTCGACTGTGGTAGAACATATACAGACAAAGCCCGGAAACAAACAGAAAACGTTACAGGACAACGGGGGACCAAATCTTAGATACATCTGGTGATCAAACCCCGTTGAAAATAGAATATATATGTAATGCCACATACAATCAATGGTTCCCCAGTCATGACCACATCTTATGATGATGACCTCTCAGGGCAACCACTCCGCCCTCCACAGGACCCTTTGGAGCGGGATTCAAACCGCAAGGCAGCGACTTTACTGCTGTGCCATTCTGGGGCCCATGAAATGTTCTTATTGACCCAAGAGTCATTGTTGGTGAAATCTAAATGCATGATAGTCAATCATTACGTGACTATTAAGCCAGCTAAAGTTTTATTAATCTGGCTGAAGGCTGGGTATGGCAGGTTAATGGGGAACCCTAACACACGAGGTCTATTTGCCAAATGCACCAAACAACACAGCCTCATCCTGCACAGTGAAGCACCCGACACCTACGTAGTGAGAGCTAAGAAGAGTATATAAGCAAAAATATAGCCAGACAAAAATAATAATAAAATAAAGCAACAACATACATAATGTACACTAGCTGCAGTTTAAGAAAGAGTACGGTAAACTTGCAACAATCTTGGTAGTATTATTGAACATTTAGATATGGCAAGTATGGCAGTTATATACATAACATTGTGAACTAGTAGCAATTGGTAGAGTTATTGAATATTATGGATACATGAGTGCAATAAGCTTATGGATGGTGGCATAGCACACTACAACTATGCAGTGAGAATTAAGAAAAAAAATGTACACACAGTAAAAAATATATCAAGAGCATAAAGCAATAATTTACATAACACTGTACATAGCAGCATTTTAAAAAGAGTACTGTGAACTAGCAGCAATATTGGTAGCAGTATTGAATATGGTAGGTACGGAAAGTATGCAGTAATATACATAAAAAATGCAGACTAGTAGTAAGCAAAAAACTACGTAGCAAATGCGGAGCCACTGTCAGTGCGACCTTACTCTCCGGCGCACCAGAAGCCAGGTGTGCTGGGTTCTTGCCTGTGTTGTTGCGGGGATTGCTCCTCATGCTAGGTTTGGGCAGCGTGGTCTGGGCCAAGGCTGTGGCAGCAGCAGAGTGCTGGGCCTTCTTTATACTTGTCCCCTCAGCATCCCAGTGCTGATCCCCCAGCGATAACCGCACTGAGAAGATCTGGCCGAGGAAGGAAACAGACAGAATGGAGAGATGTAGAGAGAAAGATGCATTGTTTTTTATAGAAATAAACATGCAGGAAATCAACCAAGTATCGCTGGGTTGTGTTCAGACGGCACAAAATTTAAGAAACTGAACATACATTTCCAGATACTCTATGAACTTGTCTGACGACTGACACTGATCCCCTTGATAAATGCTTTTTTAATAATCTTCTACTAGGGCCTTGATAATTTTTGGAAGCTTCGTTGGCAAACATGTTTTTTTATTGATTAATTTGGGGTTGCAAGTATTGCAACCCCAAAATAATTTTTGTCCAGTTACCCCCTTCCCCAATTTAATTATGAGATTGGATCTATGGCCCTGTCACAAAACCATTGGATTCGGGACAGTTGAAAAAGTTGCAGCCATTCCTTATAGAGATCCACCCCAATCCTAGACTGTGGTGGTTGGCTTGGTGTTACAACAGCAGCTTAGACTGCTGCACTAGCTAGGAGACCTGTTGCCAAACAGTTTGCTACAGTGGGCGTATACTAAGAAAAAGGACCCAAGTTTTTTAGCCAGTTGTTCAGTTACCTTGGAGTGAGCTGGTCCTTGCTCACAAAGCAGCTTATACTCAGGCTGGATCTTATTGAAACGGGCTAACTCATTCACCAGACACATTGGGGTCTTCTCTTTAGGGTTTGCCATGTTAGATACTAAAAACAAAAGAGAGTCCATTGAGAGAGACACCAGACAGACAGACAGCTTTGGCACATGCACAAAAATGCACACACAAACCTGTGGAGGAGGGGCTGAAGGGAGTAGCTGAGCCTGAGGGCAGGGCAGAGCTCCGGAGAGGGTGACTTGCGCTCTCAGAGGGCAGGGGGCCCGATGCACAGGGAATGCTATACCCTGGCTGGGGCTGAGACAGCTGCTGCATGGGGCTGGCAGCAGGAGTGGACATTGGGTTACCCGGACACTGGAACTGGGACATACTGGCCGGCTGGCTTTGGTTGAGTCAGACGGTAGGCTCAGGTTAACTCGAGGTGAGAGCTTTGCGGTGCAGCAGCAAAATAGACGTTAAAGGTTTTTTCGATTTTGAGGACAGTGTCTGCAAAGCTCTGCCTAAAGTGGATCACAAACATAATGATTTAGCAGGTTTTTTTGAAATTTGCATAACCACAAAAAAAGATCACTGGCTTATAGGGGCCTTTTAATCCTGACTGGCAGTGACAGCAACGGAACAGAACTACGTTGCAACACTTGACAACAGCCATACATGAAAGGGTCAGAAGGGGGTTATGATTTTACATCAGACATAAAAAAAAAAAAACGAATGACTGCATTGAATCCCTGTAGATCCAAAAAGTGAATTTCCTGCGAAATGGTTTAGAGTAACTGGAGTGAAAAATGTCATTCTGCGAACAGCATTATTGAAGGCCCAACTTGTTAAGGTGTTCTTTCTACTGTAAGGTGTGTTCCACCCATTTTTTAGCTGTCTGGTACACTGGCAAGTAAGCGAATTAGCGTAACTAGCGGAAAAGCGCTGAACTTGCTGTAGCTAGTTAACGTTACACAGCCTGAAAAAGTAGCTGTTTCCTATAGCTACTGTGCTGTATTAGCTAACAACTGTAGCGTACCAGGTTGTAAGGATATTTGGGCAAAATGTTAACGGTATCAGTGTCATTGACACTGGTTGTCTAGACAAGTTCTTACGGTTGTGCCAATTCGACGCTTGTAAAGCACCACCGCCGCGCCGGTACTAGCTAGACAGGCACAGTCAATACTACTAGCTAACTAAACTGGCTAGCCAGCTAGTTAGCGAACTAACAATCAATCAATGTATCAGGGTGACGTCAACACAGTCCACGGCGTTGGTGTTTATATTTCAAACTTGCTATGAAAACATTTTATTTGTAACACATTGTTTACATCGGGCTTACATCTAAAGCACGGACTTTATGAATGAACGACATGAGGTAGAAAGCTTATCTAGCTAGCTAACTCCTGCAGCAAATTGACATCTAGTTAGCGCGAGCCGCTAGTCAAGCAAACTACACAGTAGCTAACGAGGCTAGCTAATCAAAAGAGGCGTCTGCTAAACCTCACCTCCTTCTTTCTGTCCAGTTCTTAGTTATTCCATTGGATACGTTGCTTAAGTATTGTACTGGTTTGTTTTTGCTCCAAATATGTAGGGGTTCCGTGTGAATTTGGATCAAATGTTGTTGGTGAAAAGGTGGGGAAAAGGCAGACAAGGCAAACACTAAAGAGAATGGCCCAATCTTGGTTTTCTCTTCCGGGAAATGACATCGTTCAGATTTCTAGCTTGCTAGCTAAAGGAAGTCTGCCTGGAAAATTGTGCTTCTTTCGTAACTAATGAATTAACACGCATGCATTTAGTGCGTTCATGTCAGAGTTTTTCCACAGGCGAGCACATTCACAGTTCCAAAAAAAGGGTCAGAAAAATGTTTGAAAAAAACTTAAGTGGCCACACCTATATCACGATAAATAGGTATAAACATTGTGCTGTGGTGCATTGGTTGATTGAACCGACAAATCAAACTATACATATTCTCAGAAAATTTATTTGGTCAGTGTCTGACCATAAGATGCTAAGAATATTCACTTACATTGTGAAATCTTTACAACCATTATTAAAAAAATATATAAAAAAAGGAAACACACACAAATCAAAGCTTATTCTGCTCTCGAAAGTATAACATCCATAATTAATTCACTATAAAATATTGCTTCTCTATGACCAAATTATTTTGTGTCCATTCTATGATAATGGAAAGCAAGTCATGCCGCATTCATAACCAAGAGGAAGGGTGGTATTCACCACATGACTGGGAAAAATCTATTTAATTGGCCCTCCAGCTGGTAATTATTGGGAAACTCATCAATTACCTCTGTACTGTACTTAGCTGTAGATGTTCTGTATTAGCTTCTGTTTTGGCAGTGGCAAATTGGGGATCCTAAAATAATCCTAAATCATTACTAAGCTCAGGGGTATAGTCCATCCACCAAAAAAAAATGGTTGTCATAAACTCTTTCTTGTGGACAAATGTCGGTCCTGCCCAGAGTTTTTGTTTTACAAAACATTTGGCAAATAAAAAGCTTTATTTGGCAGAATTTTTACAAGCCTCTCTTCTCACACCGGCTGAACTGTCACCTAAGGAAATAACTGCTAACAGTTTCCAGTTGATAAATGCAATAATAAACATAAGAAATCCCTATTTTTAAACACAATTAGTTTACCAGCATTATAGCTGTAGTTTAAGTTTATGGTTGACAGACGTACAAAGGTTGCCATCAAATATAGCAATTTAAACAGTAACCTTCAGCCTTCAGTTACTGCTTAGGATAGGCATATAAGATTTGTACTCAGCCCATGACCGTACCTGTCATACATGTATCCCGACACAACAATGGTGTCGTTTGTGTTGCAGAATACTATCTAAAGAATTGTGAAATTTAATTCTTCCACACTACCACTCCCCTCCAAATCAAAACAGAGCCCGGAATCCAGTGTGTCAACAACTGGCCACACCAGTCTGTTTCACACCTGTTTGTCTAGCTAATCCGCCTTGAAACTGAACAGCATGATGCTGCGGTTGGGAAGTAGAATGACATGTACACACAAACACTGATATCCATGTTTTGATTTGGCGAGGTGGTGGCATCCCACAACCGGATTTAAAACCTTCCTTAGCGTCATGCTCATGCCATTACAACCATCCCCCGACTAATAATACTGTCTACCGCGGACCATCTGCTGCTATCAAAGTTAAAGCAACTGATTGTGCCATTAATCAACAGCTGTCGCTTGCAAATTCTATTAGCTCACCATTCTTAAGCATGTAACGCCTCCAACTAGTATTTACAACTGGTAACGTCCGCCTTCCCACTCGGTTATGAATGTAGCATGAGACAGTGTTAGTGTTCCATGTCAACTACATTGCAGACGTTTGCGTTTAGATGGTTGCGTCTCATATCATATCACGCAGTTAGCTAAAACATTAAACACATATCCAGGCATTGTGTGATCTTGTCTGCATTATGTTCAGCCAGGAACATGGGCAGATGGTTCAGGTTTCAACTTCCTACAGATTGTATGTCTGACGTATGTTCAGTGAGTCTCGAAGCATCAGGTCCCGGAGGCGCCACAGTGCGTCTGCCATTGTCTTGTGGGCTCCCTTGCTCTTCAGCCAATGGGAAGGGAGCTTGCTCTCCTGCTCTTTGGACAGGTGGACATCCCTCCTGCGTGCTGTGGAAATGACAAAACAATGAATGTGTCACCACCTACATCGCTCACTTGTCATAACTCGCCCTCAAACAGAACCCAACAATAATGTGATAGAACACAACTAAGACAGCAATTCAAGGGAAAACAATTCAAGGGAAAATTTGAAAACAAAAAAACAGAATGTAAATAAGAGAGAAGAGGATGTTGTTGTGCTTACTGCATTCAAGTTAATTCAGTATGCTGTAGGACCGATGTGAGTAGAGAAGGTAAACAGTAAAGACCAACCGCAAACGTGTGAGTATATACCTTTGAGAGATTGGTCCCACTTGCTGACGGTGTTGGTTTCTGCGTTCAGGCCCTCAATGTACTTGAGGTAGGCCTCGGAGTGCAGCACTCTTTGGGTCTTGGGCGGTGGAGCCACAAACATGGGAGTCATGGGCTGGAGGTGGGATGGCTGCCCTAGCTGGCCCACGCCTGGGTAGGGTGGAGGGGCCTGCTGTCCTGGGCTGAACATCCCAGACTGAGGGCCATGATAAGGAACACAAGAGCTTTTACATTGCATTTGGCTGCCATGAGTACATGGGCCTAATGTAAATTACAAACACAGGAATTATAAACATGCAAGTAACATGCAAGTTCCAGATTATAGAAATTATCAGAGTGCAGTAACTCACTGGTAGTGCTTTTAGTGGTAAGTTCAACTGTTTACCTGTTGCATGTAGTGGTGGCCTCCGGGACTTCCTTGCATGCCATTCATACCAGGACCCATCATACCTATCGCAATAATGATAATAATAATGACCATCCACACACACTCCTGACACAACACATTAAACACTGTTGCATCAGGGTAACATTTGCTGCACAACAAATGGTGTGAGCTACATCACATGGAGAATGTGAACAGACTGCATGCTGTAGAGCAAATGTTATTTCTACAGAAACTGGTGAGACTGAGTGTTAGTTGTAGTAAATGTCCACATGCAGTACGATTGTTCATGTGTTAAGGTCAACTTGGAATCCAATGTTTGAGATAAATGTGTGACTGAATAAAGCCGAGCATTTCTGAGTGCGTGTGTGTAAAGAGGTGAAGCCATCTGGAAACATGTAGCACTAAACAGACAGTTTGATAAGAAAAGAAGGTAGCCGCCCCGCTACGTAGCTCAGGCACACAGCAATAGAGTGTGCGCCTACATTCTTTACTTTCTAAGTGTTCTGTTCTGCCACCTGCACCTCACCAACTGTGTGCAGTTTCCCCATCTTCCAACGGAGACACATAACGACCGGGCTTGGCAGCCTAAACGGTCAGTTGGCCACCACAACAAAGCCCATCCGTGGACCAGGCAAACCCCTCCAGCAGGAGAGACTGAGACAGGACTGACTGGAATCTACTGACTGACCAGGACAGACGTGGCCTTGGCCTGGAGTGGATGGTGGGTGGTTGTGGTCCTTACCCGTGTGGGGCATGCCAGGTTGGTACCCGGGCATACCTGGCTGGAAGTGTTGGGGGGGCATCGGGCCCATATGGTGAGGTGGCATTGGGCCCATACCCAGCAAGCCCTCATAGGGGCCCTGCATGGGCATACCGTAGGGGGGACCGTAACCCATCATGCCTTTGGAGGAGGCGGGGCCAGGGGAGAGGACAACAACAACATAACCATGCATAAGTGACATGCAACTGACTATCCCAGAAACATGCACTACATTTTAATGATAAAAACAAAAATGAAGTTTAACCAGTTAGTAAGCAAAACCAAGCTAGGTGTTACTGTGTATATATATGGAAATATATCATAGGGTTGTAACAGTACGCCACAGTACGATACGTATTGCTGTTTGGGTCATGGTTCAGCATGTTTTCGGGTGCAGCGCAAAAATGTATTGTCAACAGTTACCGAAAAACTGTTTTTACTTGATTTGGCAAGACAAAGATTTACTGTGGATATAAAAAGTCTACACACCCCTGTTAAAATGCCAGGTTCTTGTGATGTAAAAGAATGAGACAAAGATAAATCATGTCAGAACTTTTCCACTTTTAATGTGACCTATAACGTGAACAATTCAATTGAAAAACAAACTGAAATCTTTGAGGGGAAAAAATAAAAAACTCACAGTAACCTGGTTGCGTAAGTGTGCACACCCTTAAACTAATACTTTGTTGAAGCACCTTTCGATTTTATTACAGCACTCAGTCTTTTTGGGTAGGAGTCTATTAGCATGGTACATCTTGACGTGGCAATATTTGCCCACTCTTCTTTGAGTCGTTCAGTAAAAAGAACACTGACCGCCAGAAAGACAGGCATTGTACAGATCTGCTGGTAGCTGTTCAAATGAACAATTCAGTACAAAAAGAGACGCATTACTCTGAAGTCAGTAAAATAAATCGTTCAAAATGAACTCTGCACAACACTAGCGTAAACGTGTCAGCTGTTAGCTGCCGCGTAGGCTACTTTCGTCAAGAAATGTCGACATACAGTTGTTTTATCAACAACTCTTTGTCAATCACTGTTGTAATGGAATGCCAAAATTCTGCTGAACTAGAGACTAAAATTAGGATGGAGTATTGGTTTATCAACAGCCAACCATCACTCACCATTGCTACTCATCCTTCTCAAGTTCGGCTCTAAAAACTGAATTTGGAAAAGCTTCAACAAATATTATTTAGATAAAAATTCTGCAAAAGCTCTCTCTCTTTCTTTAAAAAAAAGAGCTTAATGTGTTTTTTTAAGACCCATTAAACACAGCATAGATACTTATTTTCAAAATGTTTTCAAATGTATTCATCCAGGTTCACACGCGAACCGTGAAGAACCACCTGTACCGTACGATTACGAATTTGTGCACCGCTACAGCCCTAATATATTAACACGGTGATGGAATGAAAGAAAAGGGTAGATATTTAAATACTCTTCTTGATCATGCAGTTGATATGAATCATGCAAACTCTGACTGAATGCGTTTGATGCAAAACAAATAAAAGTGGTGAAATATTCAAAATTATCAATAACAGAAACAGCCTATAACAGGGATGCAGATTAAAGTAGCTCGACAATTGTGAACGGACAACTTTCGAATAGGGGAAAGGGCAAACGAACTAAGGTCGAACCGTTTCAGGCACTCCAGCGTCATTATTTCCCAGGAGCTGCTAAGTGATTACGCTGTATCCCTGAATCCCAAATCAACCCTTAGCCCCTACAATATAGGCACACGTGTAGCTCTGTGTGCTCAGTGGCTAGTGGTCGATTCGGGATTCACCGCCCGTCTCTGTCTCTGTGAGGAAGGGGTTACCTGGACCAGGGGTCATTCCCATGTGGCTAGGCGAAGGCACCACCCCCATCATGGCCCCTACGGGGGTACCTGCTCTAGGAGAAGCTTGCTGCTGGGCTGCTCTCTCCCTCTCCTGCTGTTCCACCACCTTGGCTGCCCGCTCTGGAACAAACAGTAACACGCATTCTTGGATTCACTCACCAAGCTTAAACTGAAGGGACATTGCAGAAGTCTCTATGTATCTGATGTTTGGCGTGGGACATGGACATAGTGGGACATAGTGGTGTGTTGTCCATGTTAAATGATGAAACAGTCATCCGGCTGGGTACTATCTGATGCTGTTGCGGTGCATTAATCCACTTGTGAAACTAGAGGGCTCCTTCATTGTCGGCACATACACTTTATTAAGTACACTTATCTTGAATTGGGTATGACAGCCTTTTGCCTCGAACCGCTTCAAGGTTCAATGCATTGTATGTTAAGAGATGCCCTTCTGCACACCACTGTTGTAAAGAGCTGTTATTTAAGTTCCTGGCCTTTCTGTCACATTGAACGAGTCTTGCTATACTCCTGTGACCTTGCTCATTTCTCTGGTGTTTTTGCCCACAGAACTGCCACTCACTGGAATTTTTCATTGTTTATCACACCAAATTTGAGGGTCTGGTGGAGGTCACTGACCTCCCTCTGAATTTAATATTTATTTTTAAATGTACATAAGCCTCTTTGGACATCTCATTACCATTTTGGCATGCATTTCATCTCAGAAACTACATTAAGCTATTTCAGCCAGAAGGCAACACCAGCTATTCAGGCTAGGGGTGTACTTATTTTTTCTACACTATAAAAATGGATTTGTGTTAACTTTTCCACATGACTGTACATGCCTCAGTACAGTCATGCTTCCCTGGCCTTCCTACCTTCGTACTCCACTTTCTTTGGCCCCTCCAGGTTCCTCCACTCAGTGCCCACCAGACGGCTTAGCTCCCCAAAGGAGAAGTCAGGGTGACGGGTCTTGATGACTGAACGCATCTCACTGCTGAACAGGATGTAGCCGCTCATGTTGATCTTTCTCTTGGATCCTTCTTTCTTAGAAACACCCTTCACCTTGGGAGTGGACTGTAAAGAGAATCCGCGGGTAGACAGGTCAATCAACAACTACACACGTTAATCCATTTACCTTCCCAGTTAGATAACAGAGGCTTCGGTTAGTGACCTCTGGCATGGGTGGGGATTTACAAATTGCTTATTTAGGGGTTTGGGATCTGGTTTAAGATGTTAGGGGAACGGTGGTATTGGTTGTAAAATCTGGGTAGTGCGATGTGTGATCCACCAAAGGGTAAACACATGGAGGCGGGGGGCAGTATAATGTTCTGGACCGAATCAACGTATGTGGGTGGAAGGGGTAAACGTTTGGGCAACAGGTGTTGGGTGGGTGGATGGGTGTGTGTAAGACCTGGGGAGGGGTATAAGGCATGATGTCCAAATCGCTTGCCAGAGGAGTCTGAATAGTGGGCATGGAGGGAGTCTCTGGAGCCTCGTCTTCATCCTCCAGATCATCCAGGTCCTCATCTCCCTCATCCATGTCTGCCAGCTTCAGCTCCAGCTCCTCAATCTTCTTATCCAGCAAAGGTGACGGCTCCTTCTGGGGCACTATCAACTTCCTGGACGATAGACCAGATCAGAGACTTTATCCCAGCCAGTTCAGAAAACCACACCAGTGCTATACATCTACATTCTAATTTCCCTCTTCTGTTTTCATTAAGTGGGCAGAACATGAATCAATCCAACCAACAAGGGGCGGTGAATTAGTCCAGTACACACTATGGACAGAAAGGCTTTCCTGTTCTTCGCATGTGAAATGTACAGAACGTGAGATGCTCTCACCTGAAGTAGTAGACCTCATCATCCACCACCTTAGCATGGAGGGAGAAGCGCTTCAGGCCTTTAAACTTTTTCATCTGCTTCTCACTCTCGATGTAGCGGCTCTCGCACAGGAACACGTCTTCCTCAGGCACCTCAGTGGGCCGACAAGACAGGTAGTCCTTGAAGGACGACACCACACACTTCCCTGCAGAACATGGGGAGGGATGGAGAGCCTGTTGCTTGACTGCATGGCCAAAAATACAGCTACTGAACCTCCGTGTGTTACTTTATGTCTGAAACGTAGACTAGTGAAGCAAAGTTAGTGACCGTGACAACATCAACATGAATGTGAAGGGCCGTGCAGGCATCTTGTGATGTGGTGAGGCACCTTTGACACAGGTCATGGGAAATGTCTCCTCCAGGTGGCTGAGGAACACCTCCCTCTTGTAGAACATCTTGGTGGGCTCGTGTTCTGTCTCTTCGGGGTGGATGAAGATGGGCCCGAAAAAGAACACTGATCTGTCGCGCACCCACAGCTTCTCTATCCTGTAACAGCCCAAAGGTCAGCCGTGTTAGCTTCCTAATGTCCACAGAGATGTACACCGCATCCTCATATTCAACGCACAACTGCAACACATTTCTGTGATGGGTCACAACCTATCCCCCTCGCCTTCTTCACCATATTATTGGACAGCAGGTCCACGGGTCAACCAGCCGGTACCAAGCATCTCCACGATAATTCATTTTCTTACCTGCCGATGTGTGGTTTGCTGAGCCCATGTGACTGGACGTACACACAGTCTCCCACCTTCACCCACATGTTGTTGTAGTGGAGCTGGTCATAGTACTGACAGCCCGGCTCACCTCCAGTCATCTCCACAGGCACATCCTCACGCTCCTACGCACAGTCACACACTCAGTAACACTGCTAATTCAACTGTACAGACTCAGACGTTTGCTCATTTCCAGAACAGCTCCAGCAACTTCGGTGGACGCTTCAACAGTAGAGGCTGGCTTGGTTCAGGTCAACAAAATGGAACGTGTCCACAATACAGTCCAATGTTTAGTGTGCTTATTTAAAAAAAAAAAAAATAGCCAGTTGAAGTGTTGCCTTGCGTTAAGTGTCATGGTCATATCCGTGATGGACTTGTCCGACAAGTAAGACAACAGCTAAAATAAAATTAAAAATAATCCTGTGCTCAGACTTCCTACCTTGTCGACGATGCTGAGGCTGCCGTTATCGGCCACGGACGGCGGTTTCTCCTGATCACGTTTGGCGTACATGGAGGCCACCCTGACAACAGGCAAGGGCACATCCCGAGGGACAAACCTCACTGTGGCCGGCACGGCCCACATCTTTATCTTCTTAAAGGCCTTGTTCCTGGCAGAGTAACGGGACTCACAAACATACACATCGTCCGGTCGGAGCCCCTCAGGCTGCAGCTTGAAGTAATCCTGACGGAGGGAGCAGATCAGCCATGTTGGAGGGGATCAGTTTACAGCAAAGCCACGGCAAAATAACTAATCTGCAATGCATAATGAGTGGTTATTTGTGATATGAGGCAATTTGTAGATCAGTGATTCTGTGTAGTCCTTCTTAAGTATTACACATTCTACAGGTGGCGGTGGTGGTAAATTAGGGTGGGGGATGTTTTCCTGGCACACGTCAGGTCCCTTAATACCGAGTTGGAAACAGTTAAAAGACGAAGTGTATCTGAACATCGTTGGTGACCAGGTGCATCTCATCATGGCTGCAGTTTATCCTTTATCACATTGATACTTCCAGCAGGATAATCTGCCATGTCACATATGCTCTCAGAATGGTTCCAGGAACATGAGTTTACTGGATAAGCCTGAAGAACCCAATAAATCACCTTTAGGGTGAGATGGAAAAGGTTTGTTGCAGCATGAATGTATTGCAGTCCAATCTGCAGCCACTGAGTGATGCCATCGTGTCAGCATGGAACAATATCCCTGTGGAACCTTCAACACCTTCCAGAAGCCATACCCCAAAGGATTCAGGCTATTCTGAAGGCAGAGGGGGGTCTCGCTCTGTACTAAAAAGGCTCTTTTAATCAACAGGCTACTACTTGTATATATAACAATTCAGCAATAATGAGGCGTTCAAACCCAACTGAAACACATTTTTGATCCAGCTGTGAGTATAATGAAAACCCTTCACATATATTGATGGTCTTACCTTGACAAACATCACCATGCATTTTCCCAGTATCTTGCTGACTGGTACTTTGTTGAAGTAGTCACTCTTGAAGACCTCCTGCTGCAGGAATTTGCGCGTGGCCAAATGGAAAGTCTCACTGGGCCTATAGAACCAGCAGCCATACAGCCACTTGTCACCTACACACACGTACACGCACACACACACGTACACACACGTTTACTGAGCTAAATGGGGACACCAAAGTTGAATGCTCTTAAAAAAAGTTACGTAACTACTCCTAACCCTAAACCGCAATCCTAAATTACCCTAACCCCAACTTTTGCCCTAAACCTTACACATAAGTAAAAAAAAAAAAAAAAAAAAAAAAATATTGTTGTTTTCAATCAGGACAGGTAAAATGTCCCAATGTCACAGTTTTCGGGACAATTTTGTCCATACACAAAATAACACATTAC